>VDFB02329666.1:0-125288 GCA_007258455.2 Sequoia sempervirens
CAAATGTGGCTATGACAACAAAAAAGTAAGGTTCACGAAAGGTGATAGAAAATACATGTATACAATGTATAAGTATAGTGAAATCCACAATTGTAGTCACCAAAGTTGATCAATGGCCCACAAAATCTCAAACACATGCGGTTTCCTAAATGCGGCTATAAATCAACAAAAAATGAAGGTTCGTGAAAGGGGATAGAAAATACACGTATAGAATGCAAAAGTATAGTGTAGTCCACAAGTGTAGTCACCAAAGTTGATCAATGACCCACGAAAACTCAAACTTGAGCAGTTTCGTAAATGCGGTTATAACTCAACAAAATATGAAGCTTCACGAAAGAAAATAGAAAATACAAGTATAGAATGGAGAACTATAGTGCAATCGACAATCGTAGTCACCAAAGTTGACCGATGGCTCACGAAAACTCATACACGAGTGGTTTCCAAAGTGCAGCTATAAGTTCATGAAAAATGAAGGTTCACGAAAGGCTATAGAAAATACACATATAGAATGCAAAACTATAGTGTAATCCACAATCGTAGTCACCAAAGTTCATCAATGGCCCACGAAACCTCAATTATCATTATTTTCCTACATGTAGCTATAACTCAACAAAAACTGAAGGTTCATGGAAGACAATTAAAAATATGCATACAAAATGTGCAACTAAAGTACAATCCACAACCGTAGTCATCGAAATTCATTGATGGCAGACGAAATCTCAAACAAGAGTGTTTCCTAAATGTGGCTATAACTCAACAAAAAATTAAGGTTCACGAAAGCCAATAGAAAATACATGTATAGAATGGACAACTATAGTATAATCCACAATTGTACTCACCAAAGTTTATCGATGGCCCACGAAAACTAAAACACAAGTGTTTTCCCAAATGTACCTATAATTCAACAAAAAATGAAGATTCGAGAAAGGCGATAGAAAATATGCATATAGAATGCACAATACAGTGTAATGCACAAGTGTATTCACCAAAGTTGATCGATGGCCCACGAAAACTCAAACTCGAGCGGTTTCCTAAATGTGGCTATAACTCAACAAAAAATGAAGATATTTAACATGAAGGTGATTAAAATGCAGCGTCTGAGAATGCACAACTAGGTCTGAGTCCACAATCATTAGTCACCAAAAGTTCATTGTTAGTACATCAAAACTCAAACATGAGTGGTTTCCTAAATGCATTTATATAGTAGACATGTGGAAATTTCTAAGGTGATAGAAAATACACATACAAAATGCACAACTTCTGAGTGCTTGATCCGCAAGTGTAGTAGTCACCAAAGTTGATTGATGGCCACGAGAAACTAGGCTTCGATTGGTTTTAAATGCACCCAGTTTGAAAACTATTTTTTTCATAACGTACAACAACCCCTCAAGAAATAGAATGCGTTCTCACGTGAATCTACAGGATCATCCTTTTTCAAAAATAATTTTTCCTCAACAAAAAGAAAGGTTAACGAAGGCGATACAGAAATATAGTACAAAGGCAGACTACGATTACCAATCCACAAGCGGCAGTAGTCACACCAAAAATTAATACGATGGCACACACAAAGAATTCAAACATGGCCGGTTTCCCTAAAGTGCGGCTATAAATCAACAAAAATTGAAGGTTTGCGAAAGGTGATAGAAATTACGCGTACAAAATAAATACACAACTACAATGTAATCGACAAACGTAGTCACCAGGGTTGAACGATCGCCCATGAAAACTCAAAAATGAGCGATTTCCTAAATGTGGCTATAACTCAATGAAAAATGAAGGTTCGCGAATGGCGATACAAAATACGCATAAAGAATGGAAAACTACAGTACAATCCACAATTGTAGTCACCAATGTTGATCAATGGCCCACGAAAACTCAAACACGAGTGGTTTCCTAAATGCAGCTAGAACTCAGCCAAAAATGAATGTTCACGAAAGTCGATTGAAAATACACGTATAAAATTCACAACTACAATGTAATCCACAAGCGTAGTCACCAAAGTTGAATGATGGCCCATGGATACTCAAACTCGAGCGGTTTCCTAAATGCGGCTATAATTCAACAACAAATGAAGGCTCACAAAAGGCGATAGAAAATACGCATACATAATGGACAACTATGGTGCAATCCCCAATCGTAGTCACTAAAGTTGATCGATGGCCAAAGAAAACTCAAACACAAGCTGTTTGCTAAGTGTAGGTATAACTCAATGAAAAAATGAAGGTTTACGAAAGGCAATAGAAAATACTCCTATAGAATGCAACCCTAGAGTGTAATCAACAAGCGTACTCACCAAAGTTGATGGATGGCCCACGAAAATTTAAAATTGAGTGGTTCATTAAAGGAGATAGAAAATATGGGTACATAATGGACAACTACGGTGCAATCTGTAATCGTAGTCACCAAAGTTGATCGATAGCCCATGAAAACTCAAACATGACTGGTTTCCTAAATGCAATTATAATTCAACGAAAAATGAACATTCATGAAAGGGAATAGAAAATTAGCGGTCATAATGCAAAACTACAGTGCAATCCACAATCGTAGTCACCAAAGTTAATCAATGGCCCACGAAAACCAAAATAGGCATGGTTTCCTAAATGCGCTATAACACAACAAAAAATGAAGGTTCGCGAAAGGCAATAGAAAATATGCATATACAATGCACAACTATAGTGTAATCCATGAGCAATTTCCTAAATATGGCTATAACTCAAGAAAAAATGAAGGTTTGTGAAATGAAATATAAAATACGCGTATACAATGCACAACTAAAGTGTAATCCACAAGCGTAGTCACCAAAGTTGATCGATGACTCACGAAAAACTCAAACATGAGAGGTCTCCTAAATGGGGCTATAACTCAACAAAAAATGAAGGTTTGTGAAAAGTGATAGAAAATATGCGTAGAAAATGGACAATGACAATGCAATCCACAATCGTAGTCACCAAAGTTGATCGACGTTCCACGAAAACTCAAACAACAGTGGTTTCCTAAATGCGGCTATAACTCATCAAAAAATGAAGGTTCGTGAAAGGCGATAGGAAATACGTGTATAGAATGGATAACTATAGTGTAATCAACAATCGTAGTCAGCAAAGTTGATTGATGGCCAAAAAAACTCAATCATGAGCAATTTGCTAAATACGGCTAAAACTCAACAAAAAATGAAGGTTCGCTAAAGGCAATTGATAGAAAATACACGTATAGAATGCACAACTACAGTGGAATCCACAAGCGTAGTCACCAAAGTTCATCAATGGCCAACAAATACTCAAACACGAGTGGTTTCCTAAATACGACTATAACTCAAAAAATGAACATTCATGAAAGGTGATAGAAAATATGTGTACATAATGGACAACTAAAGTGCAATCCACAATCGTAGTCACCAAAGTTGATCGATGGCCCACGAAAACTCAAATTTGAGCAGTTTCCTAAATGTGGCTATAACTCAATAAAAAATGAAGGTTCACGAAAGGCAATAGAAATTACGCGTAGAAATTGGACAACTATAGTGAAATCCACAATCGTAGTCACCAAATATGATCGATGGCCCACAAAAGCTCAAATACAAGCGGTTTCCTAAATACTCCTATAACTCAACAAAAAATGAAAGTTTGTAAAAAGCGATTAAAAATATGTGTACAAAATACAAAACTATAGTATAATCCATAGTCGTAGCAACCAAAGTCGATTGATGTCCTACTCAAACTCAAACTCAAACTTGGGCGATTTCCTAAATGCGGCTATAACTCAATAAAAAATAAAAGTTTGTGAAAGGCAATATAAAATACATGTACAAAATGGAATACTACAGTGCAATCCATAATCGTAGTCACCAAAGTTGATTTATGGCCCACGAAAATTCAAACACAAGCAAATTATTTTTTCAAAAACCAAACGATCTAGGTCTCTTGAGCACACGAGTACCTATAAAACACATATTTTCGATTTCCCGAAACAACTTGTTTCGAAGATTCTATTTTTGAGGGGTTCTTGCATGTTGGTGAAATATTAGTTTTTTGAAAAAAGGATGATTTGGATGTACTTAGAATGACATTTTCTACATAACCCATTAATCCCATTTTTCATTAAAAAAAACTAAAAATTTTTGCCTCTATTACCTCTACTGCTTCTACTTTTCAAAAAAATATATCTTTTTCAAGAAGATGTTATTTTTTCAAAAAATGGATGATCTGGGTCTCTTTAGTACATGAACACCTATAAAACTCATATTTTCAATTTTCCAAAAAGAATAGTTTCGTAGATTCTATTTTTGAGGGGTTCTTGCATGTTGGTGAAAAATTAGTTTTTCGAAAAAAAATCTGGGTTTACTCAGAATGACATTCTCTACAAAACCCATTTCTCAGATTTTTTATAAAAAGATTAAAAAAAAATCTTTGTTACCTCTATTGCTTCTACTTTTCAAAAACCAAACAATCTGGGTGTCTTTAGCACATGGGCACCTATAAAACCCATATTTTTTATTTTCCCAGAAAAAGTTGTTTTGTAGAATTCTATTTTTGAGGGGTTCTTGCATGTGTGAAAAATTATTTTTTCAGAAAAACAGACGATTTGTATCTTCTCAGAATGACATTCTCTACATAACCCATTTCTCAGATTTTTCATAAAAAGATTCCAAAAATTTTCCTCTACTACCTCTATAGCTTCTACTTTTCAAAAAAATGTATCTTTTTCAAGAACAACTTATTTTTTCAAGAAACAGACAATTTGGGTCCTTTTAGCTCTCAAGCACCTATAAAACCAATATTTTTGATTTTCCCAACAAAAATTGTTTCGTAGATTCTATTTTTGAGGGGTTCTTGCATGTTGGTGAAAAATTATTTTTTTGAAAAACGGAAAATCTATGTCTACTCAGAATGTCATTCTCTACAAAACCCATTTCTTAGGTTTTTCATAAAAAGATTCAAAAAAAATACCTTTGTTACCTCTATTGCTTCTACTTTTCAAAAAACCTATCTTTTTCAAGAATAACTTATTTTTTCAAAAAACAAACAATCTAAGTCCCTTCCCCTATAAAAACCATAGTTTGATTTTCCCAAAAAAAAATTGTTTCATAGATTCTATTTTTGAGGGTTCTTGCATGTTGTTGAAAATTAGTTTTTCGAAAAGAGGACGATCTGGGTCTACTCAAAACGACATTCTCTATAAACCCATTTTCTCAGATTTTTCATTAAAAGGTTCAAAAAATTTGCCTCTATTACCTCCACTACTTCTACTTTTCAAAAAAATCTATCTTTTTCAAGAACAACTTATTTTTTCAAAAACCGGACGATATGGGTCTGTTCAACACACGAGAACCTATAAAACCCATATTTTTTATTTTTACAAATTTTTTTTGTCTATATCTGTACTTTCTATCACCATTCGCGAACCTTCATTTTTCGTTGAGTTAGAGTCGTAGTTAGGAAACTGCTCATGTTTGAATTTTTGTGGGCCATTAATCAACTTTGATGACTAAAATTGTGGATTGTACTGTAGTTGTGCATTTTGTATGCATATTTTTATTTGCCTATCACGAACCTTCATTTTTTGTTGAGTTATAACCGCATTTAATAAAACACTCATGTTTGAGTTTTCCTAGGCCATCGATCGACTTTGGTGACTATGATTGTGGATTATACTGTAGTTGTGAATTCTATACTCATATTTTCTATCCCATTTTGCAAACCATCATTTTTTGTTAAGTTATAGCCACATTTAAGAAACCACTCGTGTTTGAGTTTTCGTGGGCCATCAATCAACTTTGGTGACAATGATTGTGGATTGCACTATAGTTGTCCATTATGTGCGTGTATTTTCTATCGCCTTTCACGAACCTTGATTTTTGTTGAGTTATAGCCGCATTTAGGAAACTGCTTGAGTTTGAGATTTTGTGGGACATTGATCAACTTTCGTGACTACAATTATGGATTGCACTATAGTTGTGAATTTTATACACATACTTTCTATCTCCTTTCGTGAACCTTCATTTTTTGTTGTGTTATAGCCACATTTACGAAACCTCTCATGTTTGAGTTCTTATAGACCATCAATCAACTTTGGTGACTGCAATTGTGGATTACACTCTAGTTATACATTCTATACACGTATTTTTTATCGACTTTCGCGAACCTTCATTTTTCGTTGAGTTATAACTGCACTTAGGAAACCACCCATGTTTGAGTTTTTGTGGGCCATCAATCAACTTTGGTGACTATGATTGTGAATTGCACTGTAGTTGTCCATTTTATACACGTATTTTCTATCGGCTTTTGCGAACCTTCATTTTGTGTTGAGTTATAGCCGTATTTATTAAACTGCTCGACTTTGAGTTTTCATGGGCCATCGATCAACTTTGGTGACTACACTTGTGGATTATATTGTAGTTATGCATTCTATACGCGTATTTTCTATTGTGTTTTGCGAACCTTCATTTTCGTTGAGTTATAGCTGCACTTTGGAAACTGCTCATGTTTAAGTTTTTGTGGGCAATTGATTGACTTTGGTGACTACAATTGTGGATTAAACTATAGTTGTCCATTCTGTATGTGTATGTTCTATAAACTTTCATGAACATTCTTTTTTTGTTGAGTTATAGTCGTATTTAGCAAACTGCTTGAGTTTGAATTTTCGTGGGCCATCGATCAACTTAGGTGATTAGGCTTATGGATTACATTGTTGTTGTGCATTCCATACACTTATTTTCCATCGCCTTTTGTGAATCTTCATTTTTTGTTAAGTTATAGCCTCAATTAGGAAACCGCTCATGTTTGCATTTTTGTGGGCCATCAATCAACTTTGGTGACTACGATTGAGGATTACACTATATTTGTGCATTTTATACAAGTATTTTCTATTGCTTTTCGCAAACCTTCATTTATGAAACCGCTTATGTTTGAGTTTTTGAGAACAATCAAAAAACTTTGGTGACTACGATTGTGTATTGTACTATAGTTGTGCACTCTAAACACGTATTTTCTATCACCTTTCGCAAACCTTCATTTTTTGTTGAGTTATAGATGCACTTAGGAAACTGGTCATTTTTGAGTTTTTGTGGGCCATCAATCAACTTTGGTAACTACGATTGTGGATTCTACTATAGTTGTGCATTCTTTATGCATATTTTTTATTGCCTTTCACGAAATTTCATTTTTTGTTGAGTTATAGCGGCATTTAGGAAAACACTCATGTTTGAGTTTTCGTGGGCCATTGATCAAGTTTGGTGAGTACGCTTGTGGATTAAATTGTAGTCGCGCATTCTATATGCATATTTTCTATCGCCTTTCACGAACCTTCCTTTTTTGTTGAGTTATAGCCACATTTAGGAAACCGCTCATGTTTGAGTTTTTGTGGGCCATCAATCAACTTTGGTGACTACGATTGTGGATTACACTATACTTGTGCATTCTAAACAAGTATTTTCTATCACCTTTCGCAAACCTTCATTTTTTGTTTTGTTATAGCTGCACATAGGAAACCACTCTTTTCTGAGTTTTGGGCCATCGATCAACTTTGGTGACTATGATTGTGGATTGTACTATAGTTGTGCATTCTTTATTCATAATTTTAATCGCCTTTCATGAAACTTCTTTTTTTTTTGAGTTATAGGGGCATTTAGAAAAACACTCATGTTTGAGTTTTCATGGGCCATCAATCAACTTTGGTGACTACGATTGTGGATTGCACTATAGTTGTTCATTATGTATGTGTATTTTCTATCGCCTTTCAGGAACCTTCATTTTTTGTTGAGGTATAGCTGCATTTAGGTAACCGCTCATATTTGAGGTTTTGTGGGCCATCCATCAACTCTGGTGACTACAATTGTGGATTGCACTGTAGTTGTGCATTCTATATGCGTATTTTCTATGTCCTTTTGCGAACCTTCATTTTTGGTTGAGTTATAGCCGCATTTAGGAAACCAATCTTGTTTGAGTTTTTGTGGGCCATCAATCAACTTTGGTGACAACGATTGTTTACAATACTGTAGTTGTGCATTATGTACGCATATTTTTAATTGCCTTCCACATACCTTCATATTTTGTTGAGTTATATCAGCATTTAGGAAAATGCTCATGTTCGAGTTTTCGTGCGCCATCGATCGACTTTGGTGACTACAATTGTGGATTACACTATAGCTGTGCATTCTATACATGTATTTTCCATCAACTTTAGGAAATCGATCATGTTTGAGTTTTTGTGGGCCATCGATCAATTTTGGTGACTACAATTGTGGATTGCACTTTGGTTGTCCATTCTGTACACATATTTTCTATCACATTTCGTGAACATTCATTTTTTGTTGAGATATAGCTACATTTAGGAAACTGCTCATGTTTGAGTTTTCATGGCCCATAGATCAACTTTGGTGACTACAATTGTGGATTGTACTATAGTTGTGCATTCTATACACATTTTTTTAATCACCTTTCGTGAACCTTCTTTTTTTTTGAGTTATAGCCCCATTTAGGAAAACGCTCGGGTTTGAGTTTTAGTGGGCCATCAATCAACTTTGGTGACTAAAATTGTGGATTGTACTATTGTTGTCGATTTTGTACACATATTTTTAATTGCCTTTCATGAACCTTTATTTTCTTTTTTAGTAATAGCTACATTTAGGAAAACGTTTGTGTTTGAGTTTTTCGTGGGCCATCAATCAACTTTGTTGACTACGATTATGGACTGAACTATAGTCTCCATTCTGTATGCATATTTTCTATTGCTTCGTAAACCTTCATTTTTGTTTGAGTTATAACCGAATTTAGGAAACCACTCGTGTTTGAGTTTTCGTGGGCCATCTATCAACTTTGGTGACTACGATTGTGGATTGCACTGTAGTTATGCATTATGAATTCTAATTTTTTATCTCCTTTCATGAACATTCATTTTTTGTTGAGTTATAGCCAATTGAGGAAACCACTCATGTTTGAGTTTTTGCAGGCCATCCATCAACTTTGGTAACTACGCTTCTGGATTACAATATAGTTGTGCATTCTATACACGTATTTTCTATCGCCTTTCACAAACCTTCATTTTTTTTAAGTTATAGCCGCATTTAGGAAATTGCTCATGTTTCAGTTTTCGTGGACCATCGTTCAACTTTGGTGACTACGATTGTGGATTGCACTGTAGTTGTGCATTATGAACGCTAATTTTCTATCGCCTTTCGCGAACCTTCATTTTTTGTGACTATAGTTGTGGATTACACTATAATTGTGCATTGTACATGCGTATTTTCTATCACCTTTCACAAACATTTATTTTTTGTTGAGTTATAACCGTTTTTAAGAAACCGACCGTGTTTGAATTTTCGTGGGCCATTGTTCAACTTTGGTGACTACGATTGTGGATTGCACAAGAGTTTTCCATTCTATATGCATATTTTTTATTAGCTTTCGTGAACCTTCATTTTTTCTTGAGTTATAGACTTATTTAGGAAACCACACGAGTTTGAGTTTTCGTGGGCCATAGATCAACTTTGGTAACTACGATTGTGCATTACAAGTGTAGTTGCGCATTATGAACGTTAATTTTTTATCGCCTTTCGCAAACCTTCATTTTTCATTGAGTTATAGCTACACTAAAGAAATCGCTTGTGTTTGAGTTTTCATGGGCCATTGATCAACTTTTGTGACTACGATTATGGATTGCATTGTAGTTGTCCATTATGAATGCTAATTTTCTAATGCCTTTCACGAACCTTCATTTTTTGTTGACTTATAGCCACATTTAGGAAAATGCTCATGTTTGAGTTTTCGTATGCCATCGATAAAATTAGGTTACTACGATTGTGCATTGCACTATAGTTGTTAATTTTGTACACAAATTTTCAATCGCATTTCGTGAACCTTTATTTTTTGTTGAGTTACAGTTGTGAATTATGTATGCATATTTTTAATTGCCTTTCACGAAACTTTCTTTTTTCTTGAGTTATAGCTTCATTTCGGAAAATGGTCGTGTAATTTACTTGTCCATTATGTATGTGTATTTTCTATAGCCTTTCATGAACGTTCATTTTTTGTTGAGTTAAAGCCGCATTTGGCAAATCGCTCCTATTTGAGTTTTTGCGGCCCATCGATCAAGTTTAGTGACTATGATTGTGGATTGCATTGTAGTTGTCCTATTTGTACATATCTTTTCTATCACCTTTCGTGAGCATTCATTTTTTATTGAGTTATACCTGTATTTAGGAAACCATTTGTGTTTGAGTTTTTGTGGGCTATCCATCAACTTTCGTGACTACGATTGTGGATTGCACTGTACTTGTGAATTTTGTATGCATATTTTCTATCACTTTTCGTGAACCTTCTTTTTTCATTGAGTTATAGCTGCATTTAGGAAACCGCTCCTGTTTGAGTTTTTATGGGCCATCGATTGACTTTGGTGACTACAATTGTGGATTGCACTATAGTTGTGCATTATGAATGCTAATTTTCTATTACCTCTCGCGAACCTTCATTTTTTGTTGAGTTATAGCCGCATTTATGAAATCGCTCGTATTTCAGTTTTCATAGGCCATCAGTCAATTTTGGTGACTACGCTTGTCGATTACACTGTAGTTGTGCATTTTGTACGTGTATTTTTTATCACCTTTCAAGAACATTCATTTTTTATTCAGTTATAGCCGCATTTAGGAAACTGCTCATGTTTTTGTTTTCATGGGCTAGCGATCAACTTTGGTAACTATGATATTGAATTACACTATAGTTGTGCATTCTATACGCATGTTTTCTATAGACTTAAAACTTCATTTTTCGTTGAGTTATAACTGCACTTAGGAAACCGCTCGTTTTTGAGTTTTCGTTGGCCATCAATCAACTTTGGTGACTACAATTGTGGATTGCATTGTAGTTGCCCATTCTGGATGTGTATTTTCTATCGCCTTTCGCGAACCTTTATTTTTTGTTCTGTTATAGCCGCATTTAGGAAACCACTCGAGTTTCAGTTTTCAAAAAACTAATATTTCACCAACATGCAAAAACCCCTCAAAATAGAATCTACAAATCAATTTTTTTGGGGAAAATCGAAATAGGGTTTTTATAAGTGCTCGTGTGCTAAAGTAACCCAAATTGTCAGATTTTTGAAAAAATTAGTTATTCTTGAAAAAGAAAGATTTTTTTGAAGAGTAGAAGCATTAGAGGTAAATTTTTTAAATCTTTTTATGAAAAACCTAAGAGATGGGTTTTGTAGAGAATGTCATTTTTAGTATACATAGATCATCTGTTTTTCAAAAATATAAGTTGTTCTTGAAAAAGATAGATTTTTTTTAGAAGTAGAAGCAATAGAGGTAAAACATAGGCAAATTTTTTGAATCTTTTTATGAAAAATCTAAGAAATGGGTTTTGTAGAGAATGTCATTCTGAGAAAACCCAGATCGTCCATTTTTTGAAAAACTATTTTTTTACCAACATGCAAGAACCCCTCAAAAATAGAATCTACGAAACATTTTTTTTTTGGAAAATAAAATATATGGGTTTCATGGGTGTCCATGTGCTAAAGAGACCCAGATCATCCAGTTTTTGAAAAAATTGTTTGTTCATCAAAAAGATAGATTTTTTTGAAAAGTATAAGTAGTAGAGGTAACATGGGAAATGTTTTGAATCTTTTTATGAAAAAATTGAGAAATGGGTTTTGTAGATGTTGTCGTTCTAAGTAGACTCAGATTGTCCTTTTATCAAAAAACTAATTTTTCAACAACATGCAAGAACCCCTCAGAAATAGAATGTACGAAACAATATTTTTTGGCAAAATCAAAATATAGTTCTTATAGGTGCTTGTGTGCTAACAAGACCTCATGTTTGAGTTTTCATGGGCCATCGATCAACTTTGGTGACTACGATTGTGGATTGCACGGTAGTTGTCCATTTTGAACACATATTTTCTATTGCCTTTCGCGAACCTTCATTTTTTGTTGAGTTATAACTGTATTTAGGAAGCTGTTCATGTTTGAGTTTTTGTGGGAAATCAATCAACTCTAGTGACTACGGTTGTGGATTGTACTAATGTTGTGCATTCTGTACGCATATTTTTAATTGCCTTTAACAAACCTTCACTTTTTATTGAGTTATAGCCGCCTTTAGGAAACCACTCATGTTTGAGTTTTCCTGGGCCATTGATCAACTTTGGTGACTACGATTGTGGATTGCACTATAGTTGTCCATTTTGTATGCGTATTTTCTATCGGCTTTCACGAACCTTCATTTTTTGTTGAGTTATAGCCCTATTTAGGAAACCGCTCAAGTTTGAGTTTTTGTGCGGCATCAATCAACTTTCGTGACTACAATTGTGGATTACACTATATTTGTGCATTTTATATTTTTATTTTCTATCACCTTTTGAAAACCTTCATTTTTTGTTGAGTTATAGCTGCACTTTTGAAACCGCTCATGTTTGAGTTTTCGTGGACCAATCCTATACATGTATTTTCTATTTCCTTTAGCGAACCTTCATTTTTTGTTGAATTATAGCTGCACTTAGGAAACCACTCGATTTTGAGTATTCGTGGGCCATCGATCAACTTTGGTGGCTACGCTTGTGGATTGTAATGTAGATGTGCTTTCTATATGCATATTTTCTATCACCTTTCAAGAACATTCATTTTTTGTTGAGTTCTAGCCGCATTTAGGGAACCACTCATGTTTGAGATTTTGTTGGCCATCGATCAACTTTGATGACTACGATTGTGGATTACATTGTAGTTATGCATCCTATACACGTATTTTCTATAACCTTTCATGAACCTTCCATTTTTGTTGAGTTATAGCCGCATTTACGAAACCACTCATGTTTGAATTTTTGTGGGCCATCAATAAACTTTGGTTATTAAGATTATGGATTGTACTGTAGTTGTGAATTTTGTCCACATATTTTTTTTTTTTTTTTTTTAAAGAGAATTAGAAACTTTATTCAATCCAAATCAAAGTACAAGCCAAAGCCAAAGGCCCACCAAAGCAAGACAACCACCAAAACAACCAACACGAACACTACATATACCTGTCCTCCACTAATAACCTCTCTAGAGTCCCCAAGTAATCAGAAGGTAACTCATCCCTTCCACTAATATCCCAATCGTCCACATTCTCAGAGGCCCACTTCGCCAGACAATCGGCCACTCTGTTCCACTCTCTAGGGATATGACAAAAGGAGACAGAATCCAAATAACTGCAAAGACTCAGAATCTGCCTGACCACAGAAGCCAATTGCCAACTAACATCCTCCAGCTTCTGGTTGTTCAGCATATCCACCACAATCTGAGAATCAGACTCACAAATGATCCTCTGCCAACCTAAAGAGTATCCACGCTCAACAGCTATCTTGATAGCAAGGGCCTCCATCAGATTATTAGAATGCTGCCCTTTGTAAATAGAGAAGACAAAAACAGCACCACCATCGTTACCTCTGCCAATACCCCCAACACCAGCATGACCAGGGTTCCCACGAGAAGAACCATCGGTGTTAATTTTTAAGACCCCCACCGGGGGAGGCGTCCACCTTCCATCGCGACTGACCCGTTGCCTGACATGGCGGGATCTTCTACCAGCCAGGCTTCCCCTGCTACTATCCCCCAAGTTCAAATTTCGCAAAATAGCCAGATCCCCAGGATCAGTATTAACAGACATATCACACTTAGCTGAAATAGTCTCCTGGAGCCTGCTAAGAATCTTCTTCCACAATTGAGAACTTCCCAAATTGGAGCCACAAAAAACTCTTCGGTTCCTCTCCAGCCAAAGGTTCCAGAGAATGAGAGTAGGCCCAATAGACCAGGCCACCTGCAGGAAAGAAGTCTTTGCGGGAGGTCTGCCCAAACTTTCCCAAAAGTCAATCAAGGAGGTAGCATGAATACAACCATGTTGCCAAGCCTCCCACCATCTATGCCACAACTCTCTAGAGTAAGGGCAAAGAAAGAACAAGTGAGAGGTACACTCCTCATTGCAAGAACAAAGAAGGAAAATAGAAGGACCCTGAAAACCTCGCTTGCGAAGATTTTCCCAAGTGAGGCACTTCCTCTGAGCAACCAACCATAAGAAAAAATTGCATTTGGGCCATGAGAAGTTGTCCCAAACCTTCTTCCACCAGTGCACCTCAGCCGGACCATGTAAGTTCCTGTCAAGCATAGTGTAGCCTTGAGCAACAGTAAATTTACCTTTTGGACTAGGACTCCAAGCCAGAACATCCCTCCCACTCAGAGAGCTGCAAAGCCTATCCTTCAAAATTCTAGCAAGAACATCACGATCCTCATCAGAACCACCCAAGGGCCACTCCTGGGGATCCTTCCAACAAGCTACCATCGCCTGACCAAGACGCTTGATAGTTTTAAAATGCTCCACCTTAGTCCAACCGGCATCTGAGAAAATCTGGCTCAGAGGCTGAAGCTGAGGAAAACTAGAAATAATGGGAGGGTGGCCATCCCAAGAGTCCTGCCAAAAAAGAGCATCAGAGCCTCTATTACAGATCCAGAAGAGCCCCTCCTTAATCAGCTGAGCACCCTTCTTTAGGGTATCCCAAATACAAGAACCCTTGCCCATCAAAGGAAGATGTGGCACATCAAGGCAATCAACACCAGGGAGATACTTGTGGGCCAGAATCTTAGCCCAATCCTGATCTTGATTGTTGCACCACCTCCAGTATAGCTTGGCCGCCAAGGCTGTGATAGCAAGATCCATAGACCTAAGACCAAGGCCCCCAGCATGCTTTGGCCTACAAATAGACTCCCACTTGACTAAGCTCCACTTCGAGGAAAGAAGGTTGCCAGACCAGAGAAATTGCCGAGACAGAGTATCGAATTCCCGCACAAAGGCAGATGGGGGAGCCTACACACAACACCTATAAATGGGGAGAGATTGCACCACAGTCTTTAGAAGAACCACTCTCCCAGCAGAAGATAGCCACTTGTAAGTCCAATGACTAACCTTACTCCAGAATTTATCCAAAATTCCCTGCTAGTAATCTCTACGCTGGGCTCCCAAAGCCAAAGGGATCCCAAGGTACATCAAGGGGAGAGAACCGATCTGAAATCTTAGGATCCTAGCAATCCTTCTCTGAATAAGCCAAGGAGTATTAAAGAAATAAATGGAAGACTTGTCATCATTAATACACTGACCTGAAGCCTTCAAATAGATGTCTAAAGCTCTCCTGAAGTTCACAGCCTCACTAATTCTAGCCAAGCCCATCAGCCCCGTATCATCCACAAACTGAAGATGAGAGTAGGAAGGAAGAGAGTTGCTTCAACTCCAGTCATGGATAAGACCTTGTCTCACTTGGGATTTAATAAATCTTCCAAGACCCTCTGCCATGATAATGAATAAGTAAGGAGATAAAGGATCCCCTTGCCGGAGACCCCGAGAAGCACTAAACAGATTTGAAGGCTCCCCATTAATGAGAACCGAGAAGGAGACAGAGGTTACACAACTAAGGACCCAATTCACCCACTCCTCAACAAAGCCAAAATCCAAGAGAGTTTTCTGTAAGAATTCCCAACTCACCCGGTCATAAGCTTTAGACATGTCAAGTTTAATAAACATACCCTTCTCGTTAGAGTTAGCCATAGAATGAATAGCTTCCATGGCTATCACGACGCCA
The DNA here is from genome assembly GCA_007258455.2 of Sequoia sempervirens. Classification (NCBI taxonomy): domain Eukaryota; kingdom Viridiplantae; phylum Streptophyta; class Pinopsida; order Cupressales; family Cupressaceae; genus Sequoia; species Sequoia sempervirens. Next base: position 15,583 of record VDFB02329666.1, read on the forward strand.
TCCAAAATTTGTCTCCCTTCAACAAAACCACCCTGCTTAGCAGAGATCAGAGAACTGAGGAGTGGTTTGAGTCGCTCAGCAATCAACTTGGTGATGATCTTGTAAACCACATTACATAACACAATAGGCCTGAATTGCGCCAGCCGATTAGCTCCTTCCATCTTGGGTATGAGAGCCAAGAAGGTAGAATTCATGGACTTGAGCATCTGTTTGTTCCTATGTGATTCCTGAATCACCTTGAGGAGATCGAACTTTATAATTTCCCAAAACTCCTGAAAGAACTCAATCGGAAACCCATCCGGTCCAGGAGCCTTGTCTTTTTTCATATTAAACACCACTTTCTCCAATTCAGGTAACAAGATGGGACATAAGAGAGCCCCATTCATCTCAGCAGAGACCAGTTGGGGAATACAATCCATAATGGCCCTCTCCTCAGCCCTAGCAACAATATCCTCCCTAGAAAAAAGGTTAGAAAAATAATTGACAGCTTCCCTGGAAATATCAGCACCGGAAGAAAGTTGAGCCCCATCCTGCGAAACAAGAGAGGAGATAGAGTTCCCCTGTCTCCGAGCCTTAACCGAATTATGAAAGAAAGCGGTGTTCCTATCCCCCTCCTGAATCCAATCAATGCGAGATTTCTGCTTCCAGAAGATCTCCTCCCGAAGCTCCCACTCTTCTAATCCCTTTAGAGCCAAGGACTCAGCAATATTAAGGTCAGAGGTCAACCCCTGGTCATGAATCTGACGAGTGATGGTATCCAACTTGGACTGGGCATCCAACTTCTGAGCTTGTAGGTTCCCAAAACACTGTTTATTCCATCTCTTTAACCTAAACTTCACATGTTGAAGCCTCTTAGTGAAAGTAAACATGGCCGTCCCATGGGTAGGCCTCCCCTCCTGCCACCAATCCAACATAAGATCATGCAAAGATTGATCTCTTAACCACATCAACTAAAATTTAAAAGAGGGATTTTTGGTGATTCCATAAACGGTGACAAAGAGCTTGATAGGCCAGTGATCAGAGCCCCTCCAGTCAAGAATTTCAGAACTTGTGATCAACCTCCTATTCAACCAATAGCAGGAGACAAGAAATCTATCAAGCCTCTCTGAGATAGCCTCAGCACCACATCTCCTATTATTCCATGTAAAGACACCATTGGTTGGCTTCACATCAATAGAGATTTAATGGTTTTTATTTCAAAATGTATGCACAAATCAATAACTTAAGTAGGAACATATATGTGTATGCACATAGACCATCATCTACGTACATACACATACTTGTGGCATACCTTCTTTTGTTACTTATTTAATTCATTCTTAAATGAATAATGATTTATGTTGAATGTATTCACGGGTCATGTGTATGATATGAATGAATAATGTACTAAACATTTCCATTTGAATCATGTATCTGATTATTTTCATAATGAGGAAATAACTAGTCTAATTTACTTTTTCATAGATATTTGTGTGAAGAATATTCTTTTATTTGAATAGAATAGTGACACCCAAGTAGACTAGAGCACCTCAGGGTAGATGTTGCTAGAGGGTAGATAGTTGTTATGAAATAATTGTGTTGTAGAAAGTTACCTTCCAGAATAGGTGTCAAAATGGAGTTCAGAGAGTATAGGTTATTGCTTTTACCAAAACCTATCGTTTGTTGTTGCAACAATATTCTTATGCTTGGCCAAGAAATTTAGTTCATTATGTATGTATGGACTTTTTTATAACACTCTCTGTCATTTCTAGCATAGATCTTGCACTTTCTCTTTTTCTAGCATACAAGATAGAAATTGCATGTTGATGTTGGGAATGCACCAGATTCCACCTTGTGGGTTGTTCTCTTGCTAAACTCATGCAGGTCGGTATTCTTCAAGTTAGTGCAGGGGAAGCATAACCGTGTGGTTAGGTGGTAAGAAGTGCTTCAAATGTTCTATAGATACCCGATGGAGGTGGAAGGCATTGGGGAACATAGATGTTTACAAGACTATTTTAGTCTATGATGTAACCTTGATGTAAAAGTTGTACATTGTATTGACTTTGTGGCCTTAGGAACCAAGTCAAACTTAGATATTGTAATTGACATTTGAATTGAATATATAAATATTTGACTCATTTTAATTAGACATGTGTTACTATGATTAACTATAGCTACTTAGTTATGTCTTTTTAATTCGAATATATTCATATTCCATTTACAATAATATTAATTAAGTAATAATTTAGGATGGGTTATTACAAGCTTCCAAACTTTGATTTCAAAAGCACTAAAGTAGGAAAAATAGTGTTAACAACCATATTAACATAAATCTAAGTGAAAACTAGATGAGACTTTTCTTGGGTTATTAACAACCAAAAGGCTTCCAAAAGAGTTGATCCCCTTGAAGATTCCAATATCCCAAGAGGTAGTCTAGGCAGGCGTACCCACGTAGGGGTAGTAGCACCTAAGTTAGAAGAAGGGTCAAAACCCAACTTCCATTTACACAAGAGAGGAACTTCTTAAAGCCAACATCAAATTCCCAAGGGCCACCCGTAAGAACCTTTAACATGTCCTCATAGACAACAAACAAGAATAGGAAAATACCTTTGAGCATAGCACAAATAGAAACACTGCCTTTTAAATTCCAAACAGAGACAACCTAGTTCCTTACTTGTTCTATGTTTGGATGATACACAAAGAATTTTCCCACCAATGATAGCTTGAGGCCATCCATAGATTTAATCATTAGTGCTTCAAGAACGTCAATTTCCCGACCAATCACTGAACAAGATGCAACCTCCATGTTCAACCTAACCAAAGCTAGTGAGCTACCACCCACCAATTTATCCACAAAAGAAGTTGATTCTTCTTCAAAGAAAAAAGATTCCAATCCCAGGGATGGGGATAGAGGTGATTTTCCAGCTATACCAACTTCCATAGAAACAAAAGAAGGGGCAGTGGTACCAAAAGGAGTACAAAAATAGGGAACAACATTTTTGGAAATAGCAGAACCTGACACCACACCAGGCTTGAGAGAAATAATCCAGGATTGGGGGAGCATTGTTAGGTCCCCCACCCAACTGACCCATGTGACAGTCAAATCAAGAGCAAGACACAAATGACATTCTAAAACCAAGGAAGCGGGAAAGTTCCACAAATCCTAATTTTTCAATTGGTATTGTTGGCATACCTTCTCCAACTTTTTTCTCATTTTAAAAATCCTTTTCATGCACTCCCTTTGCTTTTATTTCTCCACTTCAATTTGTTTGAGTGCTACCCATGTATTCTTTCCCATAATAATTGTCAATTCTTTCTAAATACACAATACTATCAATATATGTTAATTGCATAAAGAAAACATAATGATTACAAAATATATATAGATCACAAATAAACACTAAAAATATAAGTAAATGATTATTCTTTATAAAAAATAAAAAAATATCAAAATTATGTCAATACTAACTAAAATTGACAACTAAAAGCCTTAAAACAAACAAAAAGTATGTAACATTCTAACTTTTTATTTTCAATATGTACAATTCAATAATTTATACTCATATAAAATAAAAATATCTCATGAAATGTTGCAAAAAAGTGCTCACAAAGTATATGCAGATGATAAATGTGACCAAATAATGAGTTTCAAGAATCCTTTTCCTATTATGGAGTAGGGATGAGGACTTTACAAAACATGATTATGTTCTCAAAATGAAAGTGCATTATGAAATACATTTGCACTATGAATTATCAAAAGTTTCCCACCTTTTTCAATTTGTAAAAATATTGGATTAAGAACCTAAAAGGTTGGGCTCCTAATTTTCCCTCATTTGATGTGTTTTCTACTTTCAATAATAATTTTTATCTTCAAGGTCATCAAATTTACTCATTTTATATTAATATTTTAAAAATTACCATCAAAATTTATTTGAGAGAAAATAGATTGTGTAAATAGACTAAGAGAGTGTGGGATCACCTTCTCATCACTTAGAGGAAACTTAGATGGGAGAGTTTTTTTGTTCAAGAGAGTACTATTGAAGCCATCAAAGAAGAGTCAAAAACTTGTCCAAGGGAGATTCTTATTCAAAACAAATTTCAAGGCTAAAGGTAAGTGTTGCAACATCATTATTGATAGCAACAATACCGATAATCTCGTTTCAAGTAAAATGGTGGAAAAACTAGGTTTTACTAGAATCAAACATCCTAATCTATATCAAGTTTCTTGGTTGCAACAAGGGCACCAGTTATTAGTAGATGAGTAGGCCTTAGTAGAGTTTCAAATAGATATTTATAAGGACATTGTTATGTGTGATATTATTCCCATGGATGTTTGCCATGTGCTTCTTGGTAGGCCTTATAAATTTGATAGGAAATCCATACAAGATGGAAGAAACAATACTTATACTTTTCAGAAGGATGGTCAAAAACATACATTGTTACCTTTGGAATGAGAAGTGGAAAAAAAGAGCAGCAATAGCAACATGGTTATGTTGGTGAGTGGCAAAGAATTTTTACATGATATGAAGAAAGAATAAGTGGGATATGCATTGGTACTCTAGCCTAAGGTTTCATTTACCTCTACTAAGTTGGATGACTTGTCGAATGAGGTACATGACATATTAAAAGAACATATGCATATTGTGTTAGTTGATTTTCCTAATGAGTTGCCTCCAATGAGGAGAATTAGTCACCATATGAATTTGGTTTCAGGGGCTAGCCTACCAAAAAAGGCTACATATAGATTGACTCCCAAGGAAAATCAGGGGATTAGAAAGTAGGTTGAAGAGTTACTAGAAAAAGGATTAATAAGGGAGAGTCTTAGTACCCAAGAAAGAAGGTGATTGGAGAATGTGTATGGACTCCATAGGAATCAATAAGATTACCATTAGATACAATTCATATTCCAAGGATGGATGATTTAATGGATTGTTTGAGTGGTTCTATGTATTTCTCAAAGATAGATTTGAAAAGTGGCTACCATCAAATTATGATCAGACATAGGGATGAATGGAAAGCAATATTTAAGACTAATGATAGTCTTTATGAATGGTTGGTTGCCCTTTGGGCTTACAAATGCACCTAGTACTTTTATGAGGCTTATGGATGAACTCTTGAAAGTCATTCCTGGGGAAGTTTGTGATAGTTTGTTTGGATGATATACTTGTTTTTATCAAGTCTAAGGAAGAACACCTACATCAATTAGGGATGGTTATGCCACAATTACATGAGGAGAAGTTGTTGATCAACCGAGCAATAAGTGTACCTTTTATGAAGATTGAATTAGTCTACTTAGGTTTTGTGGTATCTAGAGAGGGACTGAAGATGGACAAGAAGAAGGTTAAGGCCATTGTTAATTGACCAACACCTAGGAGTGTTTATGAGGTAAGAATTTTTTGGTTAAGGCCATTGTTAATTGATCAACACCTAGGAGTGTTTACGAGGTAAGAATTTTTCATGGACTTGCTATTTTTTACATAAATTTTATCAAAAATTTTGATAGTATAGTTACTCCTATTCTTGACACTATAAAAGGCCACAAAAAGAATTTTGAATTGACTCAAGAGGCTGAAAAATGTTTGAATTTTAGAAAAGAGGGTGATTGAACACTTTATACTTGTGTTACTTTATTTTAACAAAGTATTTCAAGTGGAATGTTATGCTAGTGGCTTAGCAATAGGGGTTGTTCTAAGTCAAGAAGGTAAACCAAGTACTTATTTCAGTGAAAAACTACATGATGCTAAGAAGAAATATTCATCTTATGACCATGAATCTTATGCATTAGTAAAATCTTTGAAGTGGAGGAACTACTTACTTCCTAAGGAGTTTGTTGTTTACACGGAAAACCATGCACTCCAATTTATTAACTAACACAAGCTAAATCAAAGGCATGCAAAGTGGGTGGACGTCCTTCAGATTTTTAATTTTGTGTTGAAACATATGAGTGGGAAAGAAAGCAAGGTTGTTGATACGTTAAGTAGAAGTTTATTGTTATAGGAGATTTAGGAAAAGAGTGTTGGGTTTGAGAGCTTGAGGGATTTATATGTAACTAATCTAGATTTCAAAGATGCATACGAATCTTGAAATAGTCCTATCAGTAGAGATAGAGGACCTTGGGCTAATTTTAGAAATGGATAAGAATCTTGGTATATAAATGGATAAGACTAAATTGTCAAGTCCTCATGGTATGTAGGCCTTAGTCGTACAGTGTCTTTCAAAATGGGGTACTATTGTAAAAATTATAAGATCCCATAGTAGGATTGATTAAAGCCTTTAGTGGCTTGTTGGATGCTCACAAAGTGCAATGTCCCTGATTACCTTGACTAAGAACCAATTTGTATAGAATCCAAAATCCTTACTATTTATTGGTGCAAGAACAGTCATTTTGAAGCCGCCCCACATTTGTACTATTCAAAGTAGAAATAGAATAATTCCTTTTAATCTTTGAATTTTAAGGATTTTGAGATTTGGTGGTCTCGAGAAGTGTGTGTCGTGGAGGGGAGCCAGTGTCGCCAAATCTCTAGTTGTTCACTTTGTCTCAGTGTTTGGATAAATCCAAGTGGGGACTCAACAAATATTGTCTTTTCTATCCTAGGGCTTGTGCAATCTATGAGTCAGTTAAATACATTGCTTCGATCTCAAAACTTGGAAACAAACATTCAACAAGGTCATCAAATTTCAAACCCTTTGGAAAGAGCAAATACCTTTGAAAAGTCCACATATTACTATTTTTCCCTAGGGATTCTATCCTTAGAGGATTCTAAATATTTGGGCCTATATCTCAATTTTCTCTCTCCAATGTCAACATAGGAAAATTGTGCCTTTGATTCCTTGATTTTCACATAATGGACCTTGTGGAATGAAAAGGAGTTGAGACATAGGCATTTAGTTTGAAAATCTAAGAAAGAAAGTGTTGATGTGGTAAAAAGAATCCATTAAGCAAAGGTAAAGGAAAATTGAACCCCACACATGTGTTTGTTCAAATGATTTCCTACAAGATCAAAATCCCAAAACCAAAGTCTATCAATCATCACAAGCGTCTTAGTCCAAGAGATCTCAAGAGACATCAATCAACACTTTTCCAAGTCAAAGATAGATTGCTCTATAACTTTTACAAATGTGCTTCAAAGGACAACCCAAATTTGCATTCATTCTATTATTTTCAAAATCTAGCTCTCTTCCAATATTTTGAGTATCTCACTTTGTAGGGTTGAAAGTTTCAGAAGTATAGCATGTTCTTCAATACCTAGGTCTTGTAAACAAAAGTATCTCTAGGTTTATCTAGGATCAAAATCAACGCATTCATCCATCCCCAAACATCAATAAAATCCCATCTCACAAACAACTCTTATAATCTTGGAAAAATCATTCATGCTAGTATTTTGGTAATCCTTCAAATCAAAATTAAAATCATTTTGTTTGACTAAGTGTGTGTGGATGAATCCTTCTTCATACACTTAGTTAAATTATCACCTTGAGGGAAAGTTGATTCCAAGATAACATCCAACATCTTGGGTTTTATAAGTTCATTATCCAAAATCCAAATCAAATCCAAATCAAATCCAAAATCCAAAATCAAAAAGTCCTAAAGTCTAGTATTCCTCCAAGGTTTCTTAAGAGTTCAATCATTCATGTCATCCATCTTTCATTTATCCCATCATCATCATTTTATTCTTAAGACATCCTAGTTTGTCTTTTTTGTATCTAAATTTTAGACCAACCTAAGGAGTTAGAGGTTTACCTCCCATATTCGTGAAAGTTGATCCTTATTTTATGGTCCAAACTAGATCTTTGGATTTCTAGTAGGAGGACTAGCTATTGTCACTTTGCCTCCATAGGTGGTGACATTACACTCAGAGGTCTTCTTAATAGTAGTAGTATTGGCATATTCGTCAGCAGCTCGAAGGTGATTAATAATGAGCCCACCAAAATAATCAAAAGCAATGCAAGTGTAATTGGCTCGATTGTTATTCTTTGGCCCTGATGTGGAGGGTTTCCCTGAACCATGATCCTACAGTGGATTTTTATGAATGGTATGGTTCAAATTTGAATCAAATTGTTGACCATCTAGTTCAATGGTGTGATTTTCAATAAGATCCTATACAATATTTCTTAATTGTCTACATGAAGAAGTCTTATGCCCTTTTGCTTGGTGGTAATCATAGAATGCATTGTCATCCCACCAAGATGGCTTGAATTGTCCTGGGTCATATGGTTTAGATTCTGGCAATGTGATGACATTATTTTGGAGGAGCTTATTAAGGACAACTTCAATTGGTTCACCTAAGGTGGTGTATGTGCCTCTTTTTAGAAATTGTATGGTTTGACGTGGTTGCCCTTGGCTTTGATTGTTTTGGATGGCATTTTCGGTAGGTGTCGGTGTGGTCACTGGTGTGTTTTGTAGTTGAGCTTCTTTGAGTGTGATTGCAAGATCTGTCACATTTACTGCTTTAGCGTCTACAATTCCATCATTAGTGATGTGTTTGTTTTTGACCTAATATTTGTTTTTGTCATTTGGTGAGTATGGGTTTGTGTTCTTGTTGCCATATTTAAGTTCTCCTTTTGCAATTAAAGCCTTTTCAAGTTGGACTCCTTTTTCGACAAGGTCTGCAAAAGTGGTGCAACAATGAACTTGCAAATTGTATTTCAATGGGCCCACAAGGTTTTGGACAAGCATGTTTACCTTTTCCTTTTCTGGTATCTCGATAGGGCATCGACTCGCTAGACCTCGTCATCTTTGGAAAAATGGGATGAATGTTTCGCTAGAGTCTTCTTGAGTAGTCGTACACAAATTGGCGATGGTAGCATTAGTGTTGATGTTATAGGCATAATTTTCTACAAACTTATCAGCAAGTTCCTCCCATGACTTTATTCCTATGGGCGAGGTAGCAAACCATTCAAGTGTGAGACCTGCAAGACTTCTAGGGAAGAGTCTCATTAGATAGGTATGTTCATATGCAACGTCCATGCAATTGGTTGTAAATTCTCTTATGTGCTCAAGGGGATTTGTTTTTCCTTTGTACTTGGAGAAGTTGGGTACCACATATCCTGGAGGGAACGTTGGCATGTATAACTCATGTCAAATGGGTATGGACATAAGTCATAGGACGTGTGAGTCTTTTTGTGGGACAATTGCATGATCTCCATCTATTTTTGCAAAGTTGCAAGTTGAGCTGTGAGTGCATCAATTATAGGGTTATTTGTGGCATCACACATGCTCGTAATGGGTATTCCATGAGTTCCCATTTGTTGTGATGATGTGTTCTGATTTGGGATGTATTATTGTGGAATGTATGATGCATTTTGGTTTGGAATTTGCTGGTATTGAGAATTTTGAATAGGAACGTGTTGTGTATGGATGTGTGATGCGTATGTAGGAATGTGAGTTCCGGTAGTGTTAGCTTGTATATGGAATATGTTGTGCTTGAGTGTTTTGATGTCCAAATGGAGTCATGTGTTGAGTTATTTGGTTACCTTGTCCAAATTGGTAATTGTGTCCATGTGGGATGTTTGTGTTTTGTCTTTGGGGGATGTTAGTGTTGGTATTGATTTGTGACGAAGTATTAACATTTGGTTGAGGTCCTTGAATGGCGATTCATCTTTCATTCCACCCAAAGGGGTTCAATGAGTTTGTTCCCGTGACATTAGTTGAAGACCCAATCAAAAGATTTGATGATGTCATTCCCATAGCACTAGATGAAGATCCAAATAAAAGGTTTGATGGATTTTTCCCCATTGTATTGGTTGAAGTCCCAAAGGTAGCCCCAATAGTTTGTGAAGGAGTTGTTGACATTTGAGGCATTGATTGTGATGTGGCTTGTGATATGGTTGATGTTCCCCCAATAGATGTTGTGTTGATCGTGTTAGATGTGTTTTGAGTGGAGGTGCCCATGGAAGTAGCATCGATGGTGTTTGTGGCACTTTGTATTGTGGCACCAATGAGAGTATTGTTTGCATTGTGTTGTGGTGTTGAAAGAGGTTGATTGGTGCTAGAGGTATTGTTTGCATTGTGATAAGGAGATGTTGCTCTTAAGGTGTTAATGTCAAACCATCGTGGCAATTTAGCTCCTTGGTGTAAAAGCATAGCTAGATATCTCTTTGAATCTTTCAAGAGTAATTCCTCCACAAAGGAGGCCACATCGGGGTTTTGGGCGACAACTTCTAAGTCTTCCATGAATACTTTTCTATTTTCATCTCTAAATATAAATTGTTCAAAAGGGTTGGATGATGAGGATGCCATGTTCATGTCACTAAAAGGGTTGATCAAAGGTTCCCCCATGTCTATGTTTAAGTTCATGTCATTAGAAAAGTTGTAGGGGTTGTTGCCTTGTCCAAAAGGGTCCATTTGTCTTCTTTTCCTTTGGAGCCTAGTCTCAACCATATAAGGATTTGCTCAAAGGAGGGAGGATAAATGATGACCAAATCTAGGAATGGGAATGATATGACCCTATGTTTTTGGATTTTTGAAATAAGGGATGCAATAATGACAATGTTGTCTAAAGGGGGTGTCAAATGCAAAAGGATAATGAAGCCTAAAATGAAAGGTATGACACTATTTTTTTTGGATTTTTGGAATATGGGATGCAAGCAAATGATAATGAGGACTAAAATGAATGGTGGAAGACTAAAGTGTTTAAAGGTCTAAGGTGCAATCAATTTTGGTAGAATTTTATGAAAGGTTTACTAGCCACTCAAAGCTTGGTCAATGTCTCAATTTGGATCATCAAAGGACTTTTTTGGTAGGACTAAATGAAAGGAAAAGGTGACAAAGTGAGGTTTCCTAACTAGACTTATGAGTTGGAAAGGTCTCACAAAAGGACTGTAATGACTAAAAGAATTGATTTTGACTTAGTCCAATGATAACCTACTTTTGAAGGCAAATATTTTGCAAAGTATGGCAAGTTCCCTATTCTAAAGTCTACAAGAATGAGGACCTAAGAGCTTGTTTATGTTGGAAATGATGGTGGATCCTAAGATGCAACTACAAATTTGCAAAGATGGACCTATGGTAAAATGCAAGCTAAAAGATGCAAAGATGGGAGATTTGAGCAATTCCTTTTCTAGTTTGGAATAGAGGCCACTAGAAAAAGATGTTTGAAAAAAGTTTGAAAATGTTTGGTCTTGAGTTTGGACAGTGACAATGATTTTTCTAAATGTTAGGCAAATGTGTCATTTCAGGTATCAAATGCATTGCAAAGTCTTAAATGCATTTCAGTTTCAGCAGATGCGTGGTTTTGGATAGCAAATGCGGTTCAACAAATCAATTGCATTTTCTATGAGGCAAATGTGTTGCGATACAAGCATATGCATGGCTTCAAATTACAAATGCAGTTCAGAAAGGAAAGTGCATTTTAGTTTGAGCACTTGCATTGTACTAAATCTCAAATACTGTTCAATAGAGCATTGCATTGTGCAATGTAGCAAATGCATTTTAGCAAAGGCAGATGCATTTTTCTATTTGTCAAATGTGGCTTAGCAGGTCAAATGCATTGTAGAGAGTCTCAGATGTGTTGTATAGAGTCTAAAGTCTAGTTTCCTTGCAAATTTTGGCATATTTTTGAGTTTGTTTCAGTTTGAATGTGTTGTACCAGATTTGTGAAGGATGTTTATGTGTTCATTTTTCAGAAAACACTTGGCAAACACATGGTTTTGTCTTTGAATGTTGAAACAAACACAATGAAGACAAGCACAAACCTAGGGTCGACAAGGACTACATTCACTGGATCCTACGTGGATTTTACTCCAGCCAGACTTATTCTTAGCGGGTGACTTAGAAGCTTGGCCACACTGGCTCCCCTCCACGACACTCACTTCTTCGAGTCAACCAAGCTTCAAGCCCTCATAACTCTCCCATGATAGGCTCTTCACCTATGCTAAGAACTGCAAGAATGTGGGTGGCTTGGCAACGACTGTTGCTGCACCAACAAATAGAAGAGTTTTTGGCAAACTACACAAGAGGGTTCTAGTGAATACTCGGGGACATGGCACCTCGCGAGCATACAACAAGCCACTTAAGTCTTTAATCACTCTACTAGGGGCTCTTATACCTTTAAAGAAAAGGTAGGTACCCATTTTCAAATGACACTGCACGACTAAGGCCTACATACCATGAGGACTTGACAGTTTAATCTTATCATTTTATATATCGGCCCAAGCAAAAAACTAGTTGGAGTTGTTCCCTCTTTCAAGGAAAGTGTCATGCCTAAAATTTGCATGAAGGGCAAAACACAACTATCAATTTTTTTTTGAACAAGGTTACAAATTGCTAGCTAATAACACTAACAACCAAAAACCATGTACACTCAATGGTGGTATACCCCATACATCGAGGAGCGTTACTTGAGCAATCATCACTATCGATATTTCGTTCAAGGGCGGGGTAAAGGAGTAATGCAAATGAGAGTGCGGAGTCAAATGTCACACTTTCTAAACAACGAACGTGATTGGCTCAAACATAAGGTTTGCTAGGCTCATTGATTAACACCCATGTCATGATACTAACTTTTCCCCTTGATCTAAGAAGATTATAAATTATACTTATTTTATTTTCTTGTCTACTTTCATTTATCTCATTATCATCCCTTTTTTTTCTTTTTTTCTTTTATCCAGGTATAAAGGAGGAATAAATACCCTCTATGTGCATATGTATTCTATTTACCTCAAGGAATATTTTTAAATAATAATAATGATGACTTTCCTACCCATTAAATATATTATTAATTTCCATGTGTCTCTACATATATTTATATAAATATATTAAATATTATTTTACCCTAAATGAAACAAAAATAAAGTAAAATAAAAATAAACAAAGAAAACCATTATTATTTTTTTTTGAAATTTTAATAGTGATCTTATCTTTATATAAAAGGAAATTCTTAACTTAAATTCCCCTAAACAAAATTTCACTAACTTGAACTAATTTCATCCACTTAATTCTTTTGAATTCAATTTTTAAAAATTCTTTAACTTTTTCTTAAATCCTTAAAACCACGTAGCTCCCTTTAGGATTTGCTTAATTTTCTTCCCTTTGGCTAAATTTACATGAAGAATTAACTTTTTTTAAAAAAGAAACCTAATCATGCTTTCCTAAAAGTGAATGAAGAGGAGTTTCATTTACTTTAATTAGATTCTTCCTTTATATGATGACTTTATCAAATGGGTAAAGACTATTATATGATGACTTTATTAAATGGGTAAAGACTATAAGGATAAAACTAAGCGCATATTTCAAACTACTTGCTGGGTACGGTTTGGTGGTGGAAACGCTATCGATGGGGTTAGACTTCAGTTACACTTACAGGTTCTAAAATTTAATGCTGCAAGAGGACGCTATAATGTGCACATTTACGTACACTATTCAATGAATAAAAGGGTCATTTTAAAAGCCTGGCGTGAGGAAGAATCTACCACAGCAACATTGTGGTAAGCAATTATAATACAATTAAGCAGTTGTCGTAAGGGATGGTAGCGCCCAAACAAAAGGTGACTCAGGTATTGAAAACTATTCTGATAGAGCTGGTATAAGGTTAGAAGTGACATGTCTGACATTAACGTCCAACTCCTAGCCTACTTCCTTAAATACGTTGTCGATTCAACGGTCAGAGTATCAGGCCATATACTTGCAAAATCTTGGAGCAGTACTTCTTCATTAAGTTTTTGAGCCAACTGTCGCAACTGGTAATTAATATCCGCTATTTAATTTGTCCATACAATAGGGATAACTTTCCAGCTTGCACCTAAACTCCCATTATCCTTATTGCTATTTTGTCGTATAAGCTTACTGGCGCTATGATGAATTGGTATCTAATATTTTATAATATAATTTCTTGAATTCTGAGGTGGCCGAACTCAGCTATTGCCCAACGAGAGAATTAATGGCAGTTACTTCTTGCAACTACCCCCATTACTCCCACGCTGGATTACGGTGAAGAACTAAATTACTTGGATGACGAATACGCTAGATTTTAATTTGATAAGCATAATACGCTGAAACACATGAGCATGAAGGCTGCAAAGTCCCAGATTTTGAAGGATATAAGAAAGTCTCAGTTTGGAACAAAGGGAATGAGTCAGGCAAAGGTTATGGTGGAGTTACAGTGCTAATAGGTGAGAAATGGCAGGGAATTGTTGAATTCGAAAAAGAAGACGCAAATAAACAGTACATATGGCTGCAAATAACAGAAAATGGGGTGACTTTCAGATTGGCTGCTTGTTACTTTGCTCCAAAAAATTCTAAGTTCTATAAGAAGAGAAATTTAGACAATGAAGACCCGTATGCCTCACTAAAAAGAGACATATCTATTTTCAGCGCACTTGGAGATGTTGTCTTAATGGGTGACTTTAATGCAAGGACAGCTAATAATCAGTCTCTTCAGCTGAGCAGGGATGAAAAAGGGGAGAACAATCCTTTATGGTTAGAGGAAGGTGGAGATCAATATTGGGAAAGAACATCCCAAGATGACAATGGGGATGTGACCCCGTTTGGGACTGAATTACTTGGGCTTTGTAGTCTATTTGGCATGGTTATTTGTAATGGGATGAGAGATTGGCCAAAGTTGGGGGGTATCACTTGCAAAACGTATAATGGTCAAAGTGTGGTGGACTATGTGATTTGCTCTCAAGGTTTTGTTTCTAGATTGCTAGAGTTTGATATTGAGGACTGCCCTATTGGGATGAAATCTGACCACTTACCTCTTCTGGTTAAACTCCGCATGTCCCCAATCAGCCAACACATTAAACAGGTTCAGCACATGCAAAATAAAACCCTCCCCAAGGGTAAAATCCTCTTGAATAAAGAAAATAGAGAAAGATTTAATGCTGTTCTTAAACAGCATTTCCATGATTTAAAAAACAACGGAGAGGTCAAAGCGACAAAGGATGGGGACATCCACATTCACAGCAATTCGCTGATCCCAATAATTCACAAGGCTTTAAATGCATGCAAAAGGTCCCACCCCAAGATGAAGGCTACAAACACTTTCCCGGCAAATCCTTGGTATGATGAAGAATGTAAGGCAGCCAAGAGATCACTAAAAAAGAAAGGAATGGACAAAGAGTACAAGAAAAAATATGAAAAATTGGTGCAGTCAAAAAAATATGATTATGTAAATGAAAGAAGGAAGGAGCTAATCTCGCTTGGAAAACAGAACCCTAAAGGTTTTTGGAGAGAATTGCAGCAAAAGAAAAAGAGGACTGAAAACAGTATTACAGATGGCCAATGGCTAGAGTATGCTAGGCTTCTTTACGAGCGGGTTCATGAGAAAGACCATCCACCTGTTATTAACACATCAATGGAACTATTCACTGTGGATGATATCAAACAAGGAATAAAGAACTTAGCAAGTGGTAAAGCACAGGACATAGATGGGTTGCAGGCTGAATTCTTAAAATGGGGGATCGAGACTCTTGCTCCTTACATAAAAAGAATTTCAATAATGTCAATCAAGAGGGATTTCCTATGGAGTGGACCACTAGTGTGGTCATTCCTCTATTCAAAAGTGGTGATATCAACAATCCATCTAACTACCGTACGATTATGGTCAATCCTATCTTTGGCAAGCTCTTTGGGAGCATGATTGAGCGTAGGATCAGCAGTTGGGCAGAAAATGAGGGCAAAAGAGCAAAGGGACAGGCAGGCTTTAGGTCAAGACACTCTACCATTGATCACTGCATCACCCTTAGGCATTTGGTTGAGAAAGTTTGGAACACTCAGGGCGAGGAAGCTTATTGCTGTTTTGTTGATTTCAAGAAAGCTTTTGACACGGTACCTAGAGACAAACTATGGAATAGAATGGAGGAATTAGGCATCCCAAATGTATATAGAGCAGCTGTTCACAGATTGTATGAGAATGTTAGAGCTAAAATCAGAACAAGGGATGGTATGTCAGAATGTTTTGGTAGCGACATTGGAGTTAAACAGGGCTGTCCTCTATCTCCCACGCTTTTTGGGTTATACATTGATAAGTTGGAAGCTTGGTTAAGCAAGACGGATGGGGATGGTATTCAATTGGCAGGTTATGTGGTGAAGCTACTCTTATATGCTGATGATCTTATCCTAATTTCAAAAACAGCACATGGGTTAAGAGAACATCTGAAAGGTCTAGAACTCTTTTGTCATGAGGTTGGGATGCAAGTGAATATCACCAAGACCAAAATCATGATTTTCTCATTGAATAGAAAAGATAACCAGAATACCTTTCTTTTTGAAGGCAGCCCGCTTGAAATAGTCAAAGAATACAAGTACCTTGGGATTGACTTTCATTATAAGCTCAGTTGGGAGACTTGTCGGACGAAAAGGATACAGGGAGGTTGGAAAGCTTCTTACCTTTTACAAAATAGGTGTAGAAAAGCCGAGCTTTGGGATTGGAAAACCAAGAAAACCCTTTTTGGTTTGCTTGTTGCTCCGGTTGTACTTTATGGGTGTGAGGTATGGGGAAATAGTATGTCAAAATGCAGTTGGAGACAACTAGAAAGAATTCAAAAACATCTAATAACAAGCAGTCTCAAAGTCAAAACCACTGTCCCCTATGAAATTCTTTTAGCTGAAACAGGGTCTTTTCCATTGGAAGCATCGGCTTTAATCCGGTTGATAAGCTATTTAAAGAAGGTTGAAAACATGGATAACCACCGTTGGCCCAAAACAGCTATGAAGGAGACGCTAGAACGTAGGAAGAAAACTTGGATGAAACAAAACCACAAGTGGATGAACAAGTGGGACATCAATTTGCATGAGTGTCCTAGCACCAATAGTGAAATAAAAAGCTATGTGACTGAAAAATTCAGAACTGCCATGTGGACAAACCAGATTGGGCGAAAAAAAGCATACTACATCAAAGAGTTTAACCCGACAAAGGATCATGGTGAAAAAACTTATTTAGGTGCAGATATTAAAGGGAAAGCGAGGTTGTTAGTGGCACAATTGAGGACGGGATCACATCACCTTAGATGTGAGACCGGTAGGTGGAAGATACCCAAGGAAACTTGGGAAGAAAGAACTTGTATTTTCTGCAATAAAGGGGTTGTGGAAACAGAATGGCACTTCATCATGGAATGCATTGCTTACGAGGATATCCGCACTCAACATGAAAATAGTTTGAAAGTGGACAATATGCACCAGCTATTTGAGGAAGATAAGATTAATCAGACGGCTAGCCTTCTAGTCAAACTTAACAGCAGGAGATCTGACTTGGAAAAGAGTATGAAGACAAATTAGGCCTGTTTTGTCTCGGTCCCATAGACTGTTTGGTCTCGCGGACGTCATTAAAATCTTTCATTCATTCATTCATTCAGTTCTAGATTTTTTTTATCCGTTTATTTTTACTTGGGCAGCTTAATACTTACGAGTCTTAACTACAGAAATGGCGAACCCTAAATTCAAAAGTCGGGGAGGCATCAACTAAAATCAACTTAGAACTTCTAAGTCTTACTTCACATGCTGTAAACGCATTTCCCCCCCCCCCCCTAAGATTTAGGCGCTCACTTCCCTCACACTCGTGCGTAGAATAGCACTTCCTTCACTTATATTTCTTTTTTTGTTGCTGCTAAATAACAAGGCGATGTTGAAGGAATGATTGCAGTGCTGGGAAGAATTGGTAAGTTTAAGTTATTGTGTTCAAACTACACTGTGTTGGTTCCTTCTATTTATTTTACCAGATTTGTTGTTCGCTGTCCTATTGGTTTAGCTGCCTTCTCTTTTCTTCCTAGACGAGGATTACTTTCAGTGGGTCTAACCTTTTTTAGCAGAAACTCACCAGATTCATTTAATCAATGGCATGATGCCCTTCTTAATAGAACACTTGTTCCCTTTTCTTGTGTTGTGTTTTGCTTTGCAGTATACCATCTAAGTAAGCCGATAATAACATTTCAAGAACTTCAATGCCCCTTTTTTTTTCTCCATTTATTGATTATTGTTATTATTACATTTACGATTACTACCTGAGATCTAACACAGGCAGCGCCACTAAAATAACTATGGGGTTCATACAATACATAGTGTAATGACTCTAGGGAGATTTTCTACTTTGCTTCTGGGTTTTATATTTATTTTTATTTTTATTTCACTCTAACATTCATCATGTTTGTGTACCAAATCTGTTACAGGCAACTAAATTATTGTTTCAAGACTGACAATATTATAGGTCAAGGATTTTTTTTTTCTTCCCACCCCGACTACCGAAGGTGAAGGAAGGGACATACACGAGCATACCAACCCAGTTTACTTAACCCATTCAAGAGAAATTACAGTCATTTATATATTGCAGAAAAAATAAAATAAAAGAAAAGAATGAAATGAGCATTTCAAAAAGTTTACATCCAATCATTTCAAGGGTAGATGTACAAGCATATACATATAAATACGTTCCTTTCTCCTTTTTTTTTTTGAAAATAGGGAGGAATAAACTCATAAATCAAGCAACTTCTGCCCTTACCACTAACATAAGTATTTCAATAATCATTATTCTAGTGCCTTCATTCTGAAGAAAACTTATCATTTATCCTATCATTTTTCAAACAGATTTTTGTCAACGCAAACTGGAAAGGAGGTGTTTAAGAACTTTTTTTCTCTTGCAACCACAATAAGGCAGGAACAGACAGATCTTAAAGACAACACTTATATATTTATATCATTTATCAGAACTCAAAATAATGCATTCTCTTGAACTAGCTATTATATCAGTTAAATACACATTACAGAGTAGAATGGCACCAAGGGTGTTTGCATGGAATAGCTCTTTCTTTTCACATAGAACAGATCATACAAAATACAGTTCTTCCTTCCAATGCTTCGATAGTCTTTACATGTTAAAATGTCAAACTGCAAACAGAATATGGCTAACATTGAAGGCTATTTTATTTTATTCTTCTTTTTCAGAAACTCCTTTTACACAGCTGCAAGGGTGATCTTTAAATCTGCAAGTTATACATAAAACAACTTCTCATGGCCATTCGGGTGTGCTCACCTCCCAACCTTGGGTTGGAAAACCAACCACCCCCCGAGCTAGGAGGTAACCGAGGTACCAGGTACACACATCACATAAATTTTCCAAACAATGACCAACAAGGAAAAATACATGTAGTATACAAAACCCTCTTTCCCAAGGCTTTCAAACACACATAGAAAGTCCACTCATGGATTTCTTAAGGGAGAGACAAGGTGCACTCGATCTTGGGATTTTTACAATTATTCATATCCATTCAATAATATATAATGGGGTTTTATTTCCCTTCTTCCTTCACACCCTTATACCACATATCACCAATCCAACCATCCCAAAACCTCCATTTTTTTGTGGGTACTCATACCCTATCCACAACCCCAACATTTTAATGGGTACTCATACCCTATCCATTTTGCAAAGTGATAAGAAAACTCCCAAGAAGGTGCCACCTTTCTCAATCCCACACATGCATTGCTCACCCTCCTTGAAGAGGAGCTAATCCAACACCCATCCCACCCAAGCAACAACATACAAAACAAAAAAAGGAAAATAAAAGAAAAGAAGGCAAGCATTCAAAAAGGATAATAAGCATTCAAACAACCATTGCATAAAACAAAAAGAAGGATTTGAAACCAACCTTATTGTGCAAATTTCCAAATATCAAGTTGAAGAAGAGCTCCCCCACTCCTTCCTCTTTTCCCCCAAAATTTCTGCCAAAAACTAAAATTGCCCACCTAGAAAGTCACCCCCCATTTGGCTTCCCAAGGGTTTGAAATAGGAGTCCAAGGTTGGAATCCCTTCGAAGAGAGAGTGACAAATGTCAATCTCCTATTTGCTCCTATGGACACACCTCCCCACAAGTGCTCACACGTGTGAGAACTCTTGGGGAAGTGAAAGGTCAAAGAGTGTTCAACACTCAACAAGGCTTTCAAATCTCATAATGAGATTTTGAAGCCTACACTCAAATCCCATCCCCAAAATCCGTCACCCTTCTTAATGGCTAATTAAGAAAGGTCACAACTTGCAATTTTCAAAACTTGTGAGCATGATTTGACCCCTAAACCATAGGTAACCATCCTAGGGGTTAAATTAGGGTCAATTAACCCATTCTAAGGACTAATTCAACCTTTTCAAACCCTAAAAAAAAAAATTGAAATTCAACATAATAAAGGAATTCCCAAAATGCCCCAAAACCCTCATCAAAAGTTTAATTGACTTTAAGATCATAGTCACAAAATTCAACACCAAATCTTTTAATCACAAAATAAAATGCAACATAGAGACTATGGTCCATTCTCCAAATAAACCATAGTGGGTTTCACTTGGTTAACACAAATTGGGTACCCTTGGTTACCTCCAATCCCATTGGCCATGGGCGTGTACCTGCACACTCAATTTCCACTTGTTAATATATTCAATGCAAGATAATCCACAATTAAATAAACAATCTTTATACATCTATAAATAACACAATCAATTCATAAATTAATAAGTCCACATCCTTAATTACTCTTTATCTAGTAGCAACATATTCTATCAATTTATATCAAGTAATAACATTATAAAGGAGTCTCATATTCACCTAATTCAATTTTTTTTTTAACATCTTATCAATCATATATCATAACCATTTATCCATTCCTACCATTATCATCAAATAAACATGGACATACCAATAAGCAAAACATCACATGCACATAATCCTCATAAGCATCATAATAGGAAACCATCATAAAATCCAATGTCAATGATTATCCAAAATAGTCTAAACCACAGAGTATCAACATAATCGAATCAAAAGACAGTCAAATGGGTGTATCAAATGGTAGGCCTCACAGAAAGCCCCTCTAAGGTTAAACGAAAGTGAATTGAAAGCTTTGTTTGGTTCACCCAAGATCACACTAAGGCGGGAGGGGATTGCATACACAAAAAATTCAACCCACACTCACAAGTTTGTTCATTTTTAAAGCCCAAATTGAAATGTGGGGGTGGTAAAGTAACAACCTCTTAGTGTTTTTGTTTCTCAATATCGCACAAAGCGCAAGAGAATTGCATACACACTTAAGAGGCAATCACTACACCACGACACACAAGACACTTGTTCATTTTAAACCCAATTTAGTGTGAGACAAACAATGTTCTTTTTAAGCCAATGCCATGAAAAATGCATGTAAATTTTAGCCTTGATGAGTTTCAATGCAATTTGTGTTCATTTTAAGCCCATGAGTGAATATGCATGTTCATTTTATACCCATGAAATGTAAATGCAAGTTGTAGTTTATTTGTTTGTTTGATTTAGGATTGTAAAAAAGAGTTATAAAAAATCAACAAACAAAGGTTAGACTCCTCTTCCAGCTTGCCACATGTTGTAAACAATTAGATTAGTAACCCCAAAAATCTCTAACCTACTAAACTGAAAAGAAAATTTGGAAATTTTGTCAAAAACCCGAAAATAAAATTTTACCAGGCAGATGTGTCGTTCTGCAAAGCGAATGCATTGCAAAACTGAAAGATAGAATTTACCAGGCAAATGCATCATTTTGCAGAGCGAATGCGTTGTAGCAGTCGGATGCATCTCTTGAGCCTACAAATGTGTCTCGGGAAATCAAATGTGTCTTTCTATCTGTCAAATGCAGCGTGAAAATGGAAATGCATCATTTCCAAAAGCGCATGTGTCGCGGCACAGCGATTGCGGCTCAAAAAATTACAATTGCGGTGTTTTGTACTTGTACATACAAAAAAAATGAAAATCCGTACGAAAATCTACAAAAAAGAGTTTTGGCGTCGGGTTCACCAATGTAACTAAGGCAAAAAGTTAGGTTAGCATAAAACAAGATGCATAATTAAAACCCTAGCTAAACAATGAAGTACAAAGGAGGAAAATAATACAAAACAAAACACAATCTCACCAAATGTCCTCAAAAACTCCATGATTGACCTCCATTGCCCTTCTCCATTTGCTGCAATATTATGTTTGCCTTCATATTTTTTATGAGCAACCTATGACTATGCCCTAAGCAAATATTGAAGGATTCTATCCTAAAGTTGCAAATGCACTCAACAGTTGCAAGTAAGAAGTAATCCTAAAGTCTGAAGCATGAAGTGTGTCAAATGAGGTCAAAATTGCCTTTTTATAGAAAAGCCAATTTTGGATGAATGACCAAGATTGTTAGATGAGAGATGCCCTAGGATCAATGGTTGAAATTAAATGTGACAACCCACAATTAGGGTTAGGACAAAATTTGAAATGAAGGGCTGAGATTTCATTTTAGAAAATCAAATCAATGAACAAGGTTGCAGATGACAAGGAGATATTGGGCACGGAAAAAGAGGTAGATGGAAAATCAAATAATAATTTAAAATTATTTGATTTAAAAGATTGATTTGACCTTTTGAATTAAAAATTAATTTAATTCAAAAGTGGTGGGGTCATGTGACAGTAAATAATATTTTAAATTATTTACTTGGAGAGAAAAAGGAAAGTGGACAATTTTAAATAAATGATTTTATTTAAAATTAGAAAAAGCCAAGGTGGACAATAATTAAATAAATTAAAGAATTTATTTAATTATAAGAAGACATTAGAAATTAATGACGTATTTAAATAATAATTAGGAAGAAAGAAATAGTGGACAAGTAATAATTAAATAAATTTATGAATTTATTTAATTATAGAGGGACATGAAATTAACGACGTATTTAATGTGAATTAATTAAATAATTGAGAATTATTTAATTAATAGTCGAATTTGGACCATAAGACATAATTAAATATTTTAATTATGTTAAAAAGAAATATGGAGAAAATAAAGTTCATAGGCCTAGGTCAATTTTATGTGTCTACAAATGACATTAAATATGACAATAGTAAATATGACCAAGATGTGAGAGATGATGGAGGTAGAAAGGTGTATCATGGGAAATTACTTTATAATAAATTAAACAAATTGAGGAAGTAAAATGGTCCTTCTTTGATAGACACCCACACATAAAAATGAAATTAAAGATTGGATCTAGGAGGTAAAGTAGGGTAAGCAAAGACAAAAAAAGAAGAAATAATTATTAAGTGTTCATGTTACAAATTGCAATTAAAACATATGGGAACAAAGATGACAACTCTTATGTCTTAAACCAATAATAATATATTGCAAAGGGAGGCATAATGATTGAGGAGTGGGATTTTAGGAATGTTATCGCCAATTACTACTTATTCTAAGTTTGTAAAGTCTCAACTTAGTCAATCATGGTTCCTCCATTGGTTTGGACTTCATCGAGTCTCTCTAACTGAACAACCAACTTCTCTAATGACTATTATTCCTATCACCTTGAGAAGTCAAAATTTTCCAATAGAGGCACTTCCACCATCTAAACAACTCAATCCATGATTTACCTCCTATCACTATTTATAACTCAAGGGCGATGAATAACCCTAAAATACAAAATATGTGGGCTATGAGATTCATAATTGCACATAGTCCATAAATAATAAATGAAATAAAACACAAGTGATAGTTAAAAAAAGTTATTGCTACAGTAAAAAAAAAGTTATTGCTACCAAGGGTGGTGTTTGCTACAAACTATCATCCCAACTCCAGAACAACTTGTATATTTGTGTGTTGCCTTTATATGAAGTGTAGTTCCTAATGGTGGTGGTGGCTGAAAACTTTCAGAGCTACTCTTGGCAAACCAATATTTGTGTGTTGTCTTTAGATGTTGCACAAAATCTCCATTCATGTCCATCATGCAAGCTTGTTAGACCTAACTCGTAGCAAATAGATTGTACTTCAAGGTTGACAATGAGAAGAGTGTTTCATTTGTCGTGTTAGAGAGGTTGATGTGATGTTTCTTTGATTAGCATCATGCATGCATGTTTATTCACTACTCAATTCACTAGAATACATATATATGATTGAAGTGCAAATTTTCATAGTTGCATTCCATGGTCTAATAAATTCAAAGTCAATTAAAGACAAGATATTTAGTATTGTGAATAGTAGAAATTATTGTTGTAGATGACAAATTTTAGTAGTTGTTTGATCTATCAAATAAAATATTAGCATAAAAATACAAATTCTTAGAACAATGAACATCAACAACAATACTTACTCATAAATATTGTCATTGGTGATTCCATCACTAGCTATCTAGCTTCAAATTTTTCTATTGGTGATGACATAAAGATGTAGCAACTACCCTATTACACTTCTAAACCTCTACCACCAATGCTAATATTGATCATTGTCTACTATAAAGTTAATGGCACTTAAGTTTGAGATAGTCAAATACCCATTCTTCAAAGAGTATTCAATAATATTTCCAAAATGCTTCCCAACATGAGGAATTTTGGAGTTGGGATTTAGATTGAACAATGCATGTTAATGTTGAAATAAGTTCTAGACACATAATCTTAGGTAAGAGACTCAAAATTTGATACAAAGGAAATGATTCCCTTCCCATGCTAAATGATCTAATATCAAATGCTTATTTCCCAATGTTGCTGATGCATAATTGTGTCCATAACTCTTGTAGGGACCACCCATAACATTCTCTTTAGTAAGACAACAAATGTATGACAAGAAATATAAATTAATTGTGTTTGTAATTTGTTGATCCATAAGTGGATCAAAATGGATTAGTTTTATGTGGACAAAAAATTGGGTCAAGGCTACAAGTTCACCTACAACAACTAATATGACACCCATAGCAAGGTTTCAAGTCACCTACAACAACTTGCAAAGTTGTAGTGGGATTACACATTCGCTTGCAACATATGCTATAAGCATCTAGACTACTACCATGTCACTACAACAACATTGAACATGATAGGTTTCACTCCAAAGTTGTCTCTAATTCCAAAATCCAACAAGTAGTAGCTCAATAGCATTGTTTTGCAACAAAGTTGTAAGTGGTTTGAGGATATATTGCTACTTGCAAAAATATTGCAGATTTGGCCAAACAAATAGGGAAGTTAATTGAGTGGTTGGCATTGTCCAACAAGGATGAAATGAATGTGGAGGTGTATAGTTGGCAGAAAAGCGTTTGAGGTGGCAAAAGAGAGGAGCTCAAGGGGCACCTTTTGGCAACATTTTATCCTATCTATCATGGGAAATTGTTCCTTCTAGCAATGTTTTGCAATTCCAATTTGGGGTACAACTGTCAATTTCCTTGGGCATTAGATCGAGCAATGTCCAATATCCCTTCACTCTTTTTGTAGTTTTCTATCAATTTGAGGGTTTCTCCATAGTTTATATTTTTACATTTGAGATGTTTTCTGTTTTAGTCATTTAATGCATGTGTTAAGGAGATTGGCAGCCATTATAGGTGGTTAAATGCACATAAAGTTAGTTTAAAAGCATCCCACTTTTAATCTATGTGTTGTACTAGAGTGCACCAAAGCTGCCCCAAGTTTATGGATCATTTTTTTACGCTCATCATGTCCAACTCGTGTAAGTTAGTGACAAGTAACGACACTAAATTATTTTTCGTTATCATTCCTTGTATAGAATCTTGAATGAGATTCATTTTCATCACTTGAATCAACCATCGTGGAAAGATTTCGAAGATAGGGGAGCTTTGTCAAATGAAAGGTTGACTATAAAGCTTGACCTTAGTGGCACATTAAGCATTCAAGGCAAGGTGCCATGTATTTGACTTTTCATGACAATAAAGACTAGGCAAATTGTCCTTGACCTCTCGTGTCAAGATACCATCATGTGCCTCCATAAACAACACACCTCTCATAACCATTTATTTCTCTCAATACAAATATACTACAATTATTACTTATTAAGTAATAAAGTCCACATTGACTGAAATGAAAAGTAATGCAGTGCATATAAAATTATAAATAACTATAGGATATATGTGCTTATACACTTCAAGGGAGACACTATAAAATTTTAATATCCAGTGTGCATTTGTCAATCGTCATAAATCTTGAAGCTTGTTTGATATATGATTGTATATAGTGCTGATCTAAACATTTTTTTATTATATTGCTATTCCAAAGAAGTAATGCATTATATGATCTTCATCGTATGTGAGGTCCCTTTACCAGAGATAATGCATAAGCTCAGCGAAAGTTTACACGATAACTGAATTAAGTGCTGCTGGGAATTGATTTGGCAGTGCATCCAAATTTATTTGAACTTACTAATCAAAATTTTCTATCCGTACAGGAACAATATCATCAGCCACCTTAAATTTTCCAACCAACCGAGCAAAAAACACCATCTGCTGTTCAAGAGTGGACTTGATGTTTTCCGCCTGTAAGATCAGTATGTTAGTGCAAGCTGCATGTACCCAGTCTTTTTGGAAATCAACATGAGACAATAAAAAGTAATCCTATGATAGATGTACCTTTCGGAAGCCATGTTGTTCTCCTTCATATTCAAAGAGAGCAACAGGCAATCCTTTCTCCTTAACTGCTGAATATATTTTTCTTGCTTGTTCAGGTAGGACAACCTAAAGAAGCAAAACATACAATTTGCGTAAATTGCCAACAGCTTTTTCATATTGCAATCACAAAACAACTAAATATAGGCAAACATCTTCTGTAAATATGACAGAACAAAAGAATAGTTAGTACACTTATACAGGTTTAGAGTTCCCTCAAGGTTAGATACTTTTGGTGTTACACACACGTAGGCATGTATGCACACACACATGCACGTGCACATCCACAGATGCAGTGGTTGGTAGCTAAGGAATATATCATTAACTGCAGCATTTCAAATGCATACACAATTTGCATTATGCAACTATTTCATCTGCAATCATCTTATTAACAGAGAAATAACTGCATATTTAAATACCTGAGAACACAACATTGAAACAAAAAAAGGCATCCACCCTACTTTAAATCTCAAGTTACATGATCGTTTAAAGATAACCAATATTTTCATGGTTATACATAGGACAAAGTAAAAACAGAATGCAATAGAATGCACACAATAATTGCCTATGTTAACAACATGTTGCCAGGGGGGATCCTTTGTGCTCAGTCCTCGAAGATACCAAGCATTGTTCAGAAACCTGTCACTATTCGTCTTACCCCTTAAAATATACCTTCACACAGTCACCATTGAATAAGCAAAGGGGATCAGAGTTCAACTAGAGATGTTAGAGGCAAGAAAAGAGAAAAGATAATATAAATATCAAGAATAATTGAGAGATTGATGTCCAAATAAAGGCAGACCAACGAGAAGTCAAAAGTAAATGAAAAGTGGAAGCTGTTAACGGAAAAATAAATATGGAACTGGAAAGTAAAGTAGAAGCTCAAGTGAATGTTGTTATAGGCTATAAAGAGGGACTGAGTTGATCAATTAGGCCTCCTTTTGAAAAGAAAGAAGTGAAGCATTTGAGTCTGCTCAAAGGAGTTTCGAAGCACTGAAAAAATGAAAAGGTAATTTCTGGATGAGATTGTTTGATGAACAAATTTTAAACCAGTAATGCCATATCAAGGGGGGTCAATCTAGTTAATTTTGTCCATGCTTTCAAGCATGATTAGATGACCTTGGGGCCAAAGGTATAGAGCTGTTCATTTTTAAAAGATCATTGTATAGCATTTTTCATGAGAGATTTCTTAGAATGTACCAACTTTACCTTATTTTAAAGCTTATATATTTTTCAACATGGTGATTGCAACTGATTGAACCTTTTAAACGTTCTAGGATGAGGTTTTACAGTTGATAGAGTACATGGGCATGCCAAATGAAGATTGTACAATTCAGAGAGTACAGATGTGAAATGGAAAATATTTTATTTAGTAGGTATTATAGATCAATAAAAAATACAAATGCTAGTACTAAGGTACAGTTAGTGCAAAGACTGTAGATAGTTAAAAGATAACAACCAAGATACTAGGCACAATTCATGAGAAGAATGTGATTCGATGAATACTCAATCACTTGGTGTTTGATACTATTTTCTTACTCTCAGTCTCACTGATGATTTTGTTTTAGGAAAAATGGATTTATTTTTGTTTACTAAGTTTCAAATATTCAAAAAATTTAGATTCTCAAATCCATGGTTGAAAGTTCAAAATATTATGAAATTTCAAATTCTCAAATCCATTGTTGAAAGCATAGTTCGCATTTTCAGACATAGCAGACCAAAACTTCCCAACTCAAAAAAACTTGGCAACTTAAAAAATACTTTTTTTTTAAAGCACAAATTTTATGCAAAATGCAGGTATAAAATGTATCAAATGAGTATATAAAATGTTGGGGAAATGTTTTCTATTAGATTTGAACAAAAAAAGAGTACAAAACTGCATCATCATATGAATACACAACTAGTTGATACTATTATGAATTTATGATTATTGTCTTTGAAAATCATCATCATAAGTTGCATATCAAGGCAAGTTACAAATTATGAGATTTTACAGTTTCCTCTTCATTATTCTAGTAAAAAATTGGGGTGTGCCTAGTCCTTGCACTCAGCCGCAGCTCCTTGTTGGCCTACACATTTTTTTAGTGTCCAAACCATATTTATAGTTTTTATCACATTTTTCCATGTCTGATTTTCCAGTTTGGTGCAGTGCAAGTTTTTCCCTCAGATTAGCTAGGTACTCGCATGAGCCAAAAAGTCAAAACTCAACAAAAATTTGGTATGCAGACTCAGCAAGTAAATCTTGAAAAAACTAGGTGTTTAGAACATTTCTGGAGTACTTGGTAACTCCTTGAGTACTCGAGGAGTAGTTAAACTATGGTTGAAAGGGAGAGTATCAAGAGAATTAATGTTGTGAACTGAAAAGCGTGGAGAACATCAGTTGAAAAAGTTTCTTCAATATTATTCATGTTTGTTTGCATATTCAGATGCAAATGTTGCCTGCACTGTATTATTTAAAGAAATCACAAAAATATCATATCCTTCATATTTTGACTTCGTTTTGAATCTCTCTCCACCACAAATGCCCAATCACTAAGGTGCCATTTTCTTCCTCAGATGTTCCATCTCAAACTAACATTAAACTTAAAACAAAAAGAACCGTGCCTAGGTTTCTAATACCATAATGAAACATTAAAACATAAGAAAAGACAACATAAAGAGAATAAAGGGTACAATGCTTCATCTAATTATGCTCAATCTACATTACATTTATAATGTTTATCAAGTGAATTTTATAACCATCAACTATCACCTAATAGTCAACTAACTCATTACTATCAACCTATAACTGTTATGATCAAGTATGATATGATGACCAAATATATTCTAAGATTATCTATTACATGCATTTAAGTCGTAATTTACTAAACCATATTACAATGCACATTAGAATATTCAGTCATTATTATCAAAATCTCTAATCTAGTGAAGTAATGTCTAAAAAATGAAATGGCTCAGTAGATCTGCGAATAATAGTTTACAAGGCATAATACGTGCTAGAGATTTGCAAATGGGGTAGCAAGCTAATCAGTCTTAATTGTGGCAGACATCCATAATTAAGCACACTTGTGAAATGACCCCCTTATATTTCTCAAATTGTTTTTGCAACAACACTTCAACAATGGCACTCGTCAGCATTAGTGTTGATGTGTTTTTTGTGACCGCACCAACACAGAATAAAGTTTCCAATAGATACTCTATCCTCTCTTGATCAAAGTATTCCACATGCTAAGATTGCAAGAAAGTTCATGCGTTCAACTCCAAGGTTCCTTTATGCAGTGGATAATCTCAGTTGGCTTGATGTGATTTGTTGGTAATCTCAAGGGGGACTTATATAATTGTTCGGCAGCAAACAGTGAACTAAGTGAAAAGGGATTTAACTTGACTCGAAACGTATGTCTATGAAGCTCTTTTTTCTTTCTAAACTAACCAGAAATGTACTGAATTGAATGGCTGCAGGGATTAGAAAGCTAAGGACTAATCTAAGAGTGGGATGTGGCAATCAACTCTCACAGACTTCAACCTAGCTTTGCTTTGCCTTGCTTTGGACAGCTTCCGCAGGACTGGTGCAATCTTCAAGGAATAGCTGAAAGTTTTCAGATCACAACTCAACATAAAGACACCATCACGACGACGCATGCCACCAGGTGAATCATAATCAAAGTAAAGTTCACAAATTTCCAGTTGACCACGCAAGGCAAACTTACCATCAATAAGCTTGCCAGTGGTATGGACTAAACAAAGCTTGTTCAAATTGAAAACCATATTCCATGATTACTATCTACTTGCATGAAATAAAATTTACTCTACTTTAGGATTCTACTTGAATTAGAAGGATGAAGAAACCTTGCTAGCTACTCACAACAAAAGACGAGATCACCATCAATGAAAAACTCTTCTTATTATGAGAGTGTTCACAACAATTTCTTACAAAGCTTTCTAAGGAAAAACTTTCCTTCTCCAAACTATGCTATCAATCTATGCTAAGCTATCTCTCTATGCTCTGCTATTCTCTCTGATCTAATCTAATTTCTAATTAGGTACAAATGAGGGGGGATGCCCCTTTTATAGCTGGCCAAGTCCAATGTATAGCTCAGATTACAATCGAATGGAGGGCTCAGATCAAGCCACATAAGCCCTAACCCTAAAAATTGCCACCAAGAGGAGTGGGGTAATAAATGAACAGTGGATCCTCCACTCACTCTCAAAATAGCATAGGCAATTAATGACCACCATCATCTTCCAGAAGATCATCATCCAGAAGGGCATTTCCATTTTCTTTCTCCTTGGTTGCAAAACCAATGAACCTGGCCAGTACTGCTTCAACTTCCTAAATTGAAATAGAGGGATATGATCAAGCTGAAACTCAAGTATTGTTACCATCTACCCATGTCAAGTGCAAGACTTCCTCCAAGCGGTCAAGGCATCCTGGGTATTCTGAATTAGGTTGGAGAAAGTCAAGGTATTCTCAAAGTCATCCTGCACAAAAGCCTTTACCTCAGAGAAGAAAGGCGTCAATCCACTCCTCAAACTATCCATAGTCACCTCTTCCGAAGTCAATCTCCTAGCAAAGATAGCCTCAAGCGTGTTCAGGACTCCATCTATAATATTCCCCATGGCCTTTCTCACTCTGGCCGAATCTGCCCATGTTGCATGAAAGAAACCACGGCTCGTGACCACTAAAGAATACTAGCCAGTAAAGTCGTACCTAGCACCTTCCTGAATCACGCCTCCCTCAACCAAATTCTGCAAGGGCGCATGCATCAAAGCTTCCAGACACTGAACAACCTTGTTTTGATAGATGCGAGTATCGCCCCAAGCTTGATCAACTGCATCCATCCGTGCCATAATGCTGTAAGCCTGCTGATAAGAATGAGCAAGATCCTCCATAAACTTTTGTCTCAGCACGAACACTGGCAACCCATTTATCTGCCTCTTGTGCCATCTTCCTCAAGTCCTCCAAACCGCTGATAGACTCTCTGGGAAACTCGACTAGGAGCTCAATTGCAGGATTTTCTTGCCCACAAGGACGAGACAAGTGCTGTACATAACCAATCAAAGTCTTGTGCTCCTTCAATTTATTATATTTTCCTTCAGTCCGGAGCAACTTGTCCTTGAGTGCCTAGTAGGAGTTATCACACTCCTCAATTATCTGTGCTCTCGTGGGGCGACTTAACTCCATGGTGTTGATCACATAATTCTTCGGAACGGCCTCATCTCGATCGCACTCAACCCTTGGCACAACCACGTGAAGGGTGCGAGAGCCATCTTCATTTGTTGAAATCTTTGAAAACTTCCTGGCTCTCTTCTTTGTTGGAAGTGCACTGATCTTACTTAGGAATTCCTCCATCTCAACTGCTGGATCAGTTTCTTCAACGGCGCTCCTCCTCATCCTGTCCCTGAGCCAATTTGGTACTACCTATTGCAAGTCAAAAATAACGAATGATTTCTCATCCCTTGCTTCTTCTTCACGTACTTCCTCTCTATTTTCATTTTGACGAGGCTCATCAACCTCAATAGGCTGAGTATCTCTTGAACCCTGGGCCTCTTGCCCTGTAGCAGTATCATCCTATAATGCTGCATCAATCTCCCGTTGAAAGCGAGTATCTGTGGTCGTTTCTTCCTCTACCTCTTGTTGGTTTTCTGTTCTAGGTACATTGACGCTTTGGCCAACTGACTACCTACGAGGTGGCCGATTTGCCTCTTGTAATTCTCGTTTTGTATCCAATCTCGCCCTCTGATCTGCAAATAATGAAACCTCCTGTATACTCGGAGAATGAGCCCTCAAGGGTGTATGTGATGCTTCCTCAACTCTTTGAGGCTCTAGCTGGACTGGCTCTTTCCTTCGTGACTCTGGAGCTTCGACAACCTGCTTCTTCTTTGTAACAGTTGGCGACATATGACCTCCCATCAAGTTGTAAGTAAGAGGAATTGACCTGCTCTTAAGCCTATTCACATGCTTCTCCACCCAACCTCTTGTGAACGTCAGGACTGGTATGCAAAGTGTATCCAAATCCGTAATTTCTGGCTCCGACGAATCCGGAAGTGGGAGAGGTGTACTCACTGTCTCAAAATCTGGGTGTAAAACATTCACATCTTCATCTACTTGGTCTGGCATTGGGACAATCTCACATTCTCTAATCATGCTCAATGGTGCTCTGGAAAACATCCTTCTCCTTATTTCAGCCTCATCTGATGCACTTGCCCAAAAGTCTTCAATATTTGCCTTATGTCTGAATTCCTCCGACAGTATCCGTCTGATATTCCTGTGAGGATTATAATGTTGTCTGCTAGTGTGATAAAAGAGGTGGAAAAACCTCATTTTCAGCTTCATTGGCTACCTGCAATGGAGGGCAAACTTCATCCAAATTTCCCATGATGATCGAGAAGTCAAGTCCTTTCTTTTTCTTCTTTTGAATCTTATCATAGGCAATGAGTTGCCTAGATATTTCTAACATCAACATTTTGTTTGTGGGGTATCTGGGCATTCTATATGGATATGATGAAAACCCCTGTAGCCTGATGTAAGTAAACTTCAGAAATTGGATAAACCAACATCCGTACCTCTCAATCAACTCCTATGCCTCTTTTGATATTCTATGATGAGTCCTCTGCTGAAGCATCCTCGTGATACGCATTGTGAAGGCATCATTGACCCTTTTGTAGTGAGACGTGCTCATCAAGTGCAACTATGGACAAGCCTCATGTATCTTAAATTGCTGAGAGCCACACCCAATAGGCTCCTTGTATGATATTTCTCTATACTTTGTCATACGAGCCAACATGTAGATGATGTATGAGCCCATGTGAAATGTCTTTGTTCTCCTCAAACTCCGGAGTTGTTCATGCAAATTATCACTGATCATCACTACCCAGTCAATATGCCCTTGGATAGAACCCTACTAGTTTTAAACCATACCTATAACAGAGTCTCCTTTACACCTATCAAAATGCTGATAAAAAACCACTTTTGATTTACCTTTTGGGGGATCAAATGAATTCATTTAAAATTTATCTTTTGTAAGTATGTAGTCCTTATTATAAGCTTCCCAAAGAGTATAATTTTAAATAAATATAATTTTATTATCATATTTATTTTTTATTTCTTGTGAATGTAGGTTTTTCACCGAAAAATCAAGCTCTTTGTTCTGCACATGTGGAAAAATAGCAGATTATCAAAAAAAAAAAAACTGAAAAATATGACTGCACCAGATATTGAAGTCTTTGATCCAACAAAAAAAAGAAAATTGAATTTTGATACATACAAAAAAAGTTACGCGTTATACGGTCGCGATATGTCCGAATTGTAATTGGTTTGACTTTGAAACTTGATTAAAGAAAAATATTCAATAAAAAACTATCTAACCAAGTGGAAGCACTAGCTATCGGAGTTACAAATCTAAATTTGAAAGAATTAGAATTCTATCCTTCATGGAAAAAAAGTTATGCGTTATACGGTGAGCGTCACTTTTTTAAAATGTTGTTTTCTGAAAAAAACTAGTTTTTGAGGGAGATAGAAAAATAAGTGCAATCTGATTCCAAAAATTTTGAAAAAAAATATTTAGAATTTACAAAAAAAATTCCACAAAACTCTAGTTTACATTATCTTCAAATTCCTCACTGTTTAGCTGCTATAGGTGCCTGAAAGTGAAGATTTAGTTAAAAAAAATTATTTCAGTGTCCAGTTTGGCCAAAAATTGTAAACCAATATTGTGGGATCACCCTTACATAGATGTAGATACATCATAGTGGCAACAAAGTACTTGACAAAGTGGGGAGAAGCAAGAGCCTTACTTGACAATATAGCATTAAGCCCAAAACGATTTATCTATGAGAAGATAGTTACATGGTTCAAGATCCCAATACAAATAAAGAGTGATAGAGGAGCACAATTTGTGAATCATGTGATCCAGTTAATGATGAGTGAGCTCTCGATCTTCCACACCCTCTCAAGCCCATACTACCCAAGAGAAAATGGCCAAGAAAATTGAACAAATAAAGTACTTATCTCAATCATCCACAAATCTTGCAAGAACGAAGGTGTAGATTGGGAAGAAAAATTGCCTATAGTACTAAAGCCTATTGAACAACATTTAAGATAACTACTAGATGTAATGTCCCCTTTTTTTTGAGTATTTAACCAACAGGGTCATCTAGCCTATTTTATTCCCATAGGCAATGACCAGGCATTTTAAGGGAATAAAATAAAATTAATTTAATTAAAGTGACAAATAAAAAATAAAAAATATTATAAAGTCACTTTATTAAATAAAGTGTTCTTCTAGAAGCTTGAAGAGGTTACATTGGATTCTTCTAGAAGACTCAGCTGAAACTTTCAAAAGAGATGAGAGCAAGTTATTTGGACATCTTGGTTTTGACATCTTTTATCAGATTTTCTAGGAGAGCTTGTGTTTGTAGGTTCAGTGTGTCATAGGACGGAAACCCTTGGGTAGAACACTTTGTGGATGAAAACCCATTCAGCCTTTTTGGGTGGATTCATTCCAGGATTCACAATTGAGCTTTATTGATTAGTTTGGAGATTTGGAGCTTTGAGGAATAAGTTGTTGCAGAATTCAAAGGAGGAGATTTCTATATCAGATGTTCAGATCAGATTTGAAGAAGGATTTTTTGGTGAGATTTGGAGGCATATTGAGTAGGGTTTGGTCCCAGGGTTTGAGCGCCACCTTCTAGAAGTGGAGCGTCCTCGCCCTTGAGGCGATTTGTGGATATTTTTGTCTACTAGGGTTTGGAAAATATACTCAGTTTGGTACAACAACAGATCAGTCCTCTTCCAACATTGTTGAAGATTGTAAATTGGTGCTTGTGGCTAGGGTTTCATCTTTCTTTTTGAGCGCCTACCTTTGGAGGAGATTTTGGTGGTTTTGTTGCATCCATTTGGCATCATTGACATCATTCTTGGAGAAGCAAATATAGCAGACCTATGTGCCAATTTGATTCAGCCTTTTTAGTGTTGTGGAGATTCATTGCCATAAGGTTTTCAAACCCTAAGTTTGAGCGCCACACCTTGGATGTCCCTTTTCATCATTTGGAGGTCAAATTTGCATATAAGTTGGTATGTATATGTAATGTCCCCATTTTCCCTCCTGCATAATAAATAATAATTAATTGAATTATTTAATGTTATCTCGGAATAAGTGCAATCATAAGGTAATATTAAATAATTATATTAATGATGTTATAAAGTGATATTGGGTTTTTGGCAGGAAAACCTAAAAAAGCATTATAAAAAGGGGTGAGGGCTCATTTCTCAATTATGCAAAAATATTATTTTATTGGAGATTGAGAAATTTGGAGAGCCGAACTTTCTGGTTTTCTGGAACAAGAGGACGAAAACCCTCGAGTTCTGATTTTTGGGATTTGGATGAAAACCCAAATCTTACTGTGGGAGGATTCACTCAGGATTCGCATTTGTGCTACAAAGATTGGTTGATTGATTTGCGGAAATTTGTGAGTCTCGTTCTGAGACAAATTTCTAGGGTTTGATAAATTTAAGGGTTTATTGGAAAATATTTGCAGAGTTTGATATATACCTCCAATTCGACTATATGGCTCAATCTCTCAAGAATGCTGGATTATTTATTCCCGAGGTATTGCACAAAAATATTCAATATATTTAACAGATTGAAGATACTTTATATTGTGTCTTGGGTGAACCATCGTGAATATTATATGCATTATTATTCTCTATTGTTCAAATACTTGTTCCTTTCAGTCAGGGCAGGCCTGAACTTTAATATCTACTTAGAAACGGTTTATATAGATGCTGGCCGAAACTTATATTATTGCTTATATTGACGCATTGCATGATTGAAGTATTACTGAACATCCTAAGCTAGCTATTGATATCATTATCTCAATGCTGACATGTATTGAAGGTCAACTTCTCCGTTTATTATCCTCCATCCATTCCTTCTTGTTCTCATTTTCCACCCTGGCAATATTGGTGGCTAGGTATTTGTCTTCAATTGGAGCGCTTGTCTTATTCACACATTCTAGTGCTGCCATAGGAATGATATTGGGTCTATGATCAGACGACAAATTGGTTTTATTCGCATCCTTAAAAAGGTATTAATATCACCACCTCTAAAAATCAATGCGACAACTTGGCACTGTCAGGGATGGTCAACACATTTAGTGGATGTCAGCATATACATTCTAGCCTGCCGAGGTCTTTGTCCTTTGCGCCTTCTATTATTATTTATTGGCCTTCTATAGGAGTCTGCTGCCACACTACAACAAAAGACAAATCAAATCGTGGAAATTCATAATGGAGGAATACATCCAACACTCCCAAATAGCTAGCACTAATAGAAAAAGATGGAGATCGCTAGCTATGCAAAATATAAGGAGTTAGTTCTGTAGTAAGGATTGAAGTTGTGTGGATACACGAGAGTATTATCGCTCAAGCCTGCTACATATAATTTTCCAAGGAAGTCGATTATCTTTGCTGAAGTTTATTCTATTATTTCTACTCCTGAGAGCCCAAAGAATACACTAGATCATGAGACGTGTATCTCCAGGTCAGAGAAGCATATGCCCATGTAATATCTTTAATTGCTACTCAGAACTATTATATATAAACCTACACATCGTTATTTGCTATTGTTCAATCTAAGAATTGATTATATATGTCTGAGATTAGTTCATACTAGGTATTATTTATGATTGCTGTTTGTATCCTCCATTATATTATTGTATCTCAGTCAAAAATTATGAAAAGTGCATGTGTAATCTGGTAATTGGATCTGTCTTTATATTGCCAATGAAATTTGAACCTTATATATGCTCAAAACTCTTGTATTTTCATCAAATATGTATGAAATAAAGAGTGAAACCTGTTTGTTATATCTGTTCAAGCATTCCATTTAAATATTGTCAAAATACTATGCAATGAGATATGTTTGACAAAATGTCCCATGTGTCAAACTGATATAATCGAGCAAATCGTGAAAACCAAAAGTCAAACTGGGATGGAACATTACAGTATAAACCCTAGGATTTATAGCAGGTTATAGCTAGGCATGTTTGGCATATTTTCCCATGGTATTTGATGTATTTGAAGACTTCATATTTCTGATTTATGACAACAGCCTTCCGATCTAAGTTTCCTATCATTTTAGTATCATTTTGGTGTTGAATCATTGTGTAATTCAACTATGATTTTGGCACATGTATTGGCATGATTGTTATGATGTTTTTAGCATGTTAAATGGCTGCTATAAGTGTTTGATTCATAGTTGAAAAACACAGACTCGGCAATAACTCGGCAGGCCCAAAATATTTAAAAACTCGGCAACAACTCGGCAAATTTATCGAACATTTGAAAATACATAATCTTTTAATGTGGCCCACCAACTGGTAAACCGAGCTCCCACAGCTGGGGTATTCCAACCCCTAGCTGCGCTGCATTCAAAACATCTTCTAACCCTCCTAGCAAATAAAAACAGAACAATTTATGAGTCATCTGCTCCACGACATCCTTTGGCACACGAAGATCAAGGAGTGAGGCAAAAAAATGGGCAGGAATGTCCGTGTTAACTCAATAACGCTCCTCTGAGACTAAAAACTTCTTGCCCAAGATGAGCCACACAACTTTCATCATTAATAGTCCCCTCTCCAATAACACAAGCTTTAAGAGCTAATCAGTAATTCGTCCTAAAAAAGCTAGCTAGCTTCGGTCACTGCTAAGTAGAATTGGTGACTCCATTGGCATTGTAAATTCTCGACACTTCATACCGTCTCCCATCACACCAATCTAAAAAATGCTTGAAATGTGCCAAATCATACTGAATTAAGTTGAATCACTTGGAGTGAAAGGGGGTACTGAAACACATGAGAATAGGTTAAATCAACCATAATTTGGCAAGTATAAGCTCATGGAACCAGTAAAGGTAATAAATGTCATCTACATCGATGTAAAGGTAACACATGCGAAGACAAATGCCTCTCTCTTCGACACAAAAATTAAGGACTAGGTGGCAGGAAAAAATCGTGGGTAATAATTTTAATCACCCAATGTGCCAACGAAAAGGCCGATAATAGGGTGAGGTGTGTGCCAATGTGGCTTACACACAACTAGACTTCAGGTAAATGTCATGCTTATCAAATAGATAATAGCCCCCTTAATGAAAAATCTAATCAGGAGTTACCACCCAGAATATGGTAATCCAAGAAATATTAGCAAACGAATCCATAAGGCTTTAAAATTTAGATGGAACCTTAATAAGGCATGTTGTAAACAATTCCAAACTTACAACATGTAAGATGAGACAAGAATCCCAAATAGTGGTCAATATGATAGATTGGGAGGAAATGAGATAAAGAACTGAATGAGAAAAGTATGGACAAAGATTAAGAAATTAGAGAAAGTGGAATACCAAGAATACACCCACACTGGACCAAATATTTGTTTCTAGTCCACCGACAAGATGGATTAGGATACATCAAAATGGTAGATACATTTTCTTTACTCCAATGTTTTTTCTACGTATGCCAATCTTGAACTCCTTTTGGGAGTTGTTAACCCTAATCGATCATTTGGGAGATATAAACATCGAAGATTTGAATCTACAGAAGAACACCAAACATTCTTTGATAGATTTCCATTCCTACTTCCAAAATACATTATGTCAAGTCTTTGTCCAATGTTTATGGCAGACTACTTATGGAAAGATCTAGATACAACCAAGATGTCCAAGAGTTTAGAGAAAATATCCGTGAAGGAGAAGAGGAAGGAGAGGTTGACCTAGAATATAGTGCAAATGGTTCACTATATGATCGACTTCTTTCACCATCATATAGTATGAATGATCTGAAAATCAATATGAACTCCATGTCTTTGTTGTATGACTCCTTCCTTCTACCACCATCATACGATTCTTTGTTCAATTGTCACCACCTATCGTATAGCCTATAATTCTTGCTACTACCCTACATCCTATCAATCAACAGTGCTGGTTGTAGTTGTTAGGAATCAATCTTAGCTAGAAAATATCTTTGTGGGCACCAAGAAATCAAAGGTTACATAATGTTGATCATATCTTGGAACATTAGGGTACTAAATTCCCACTCCAAGAAAAGACTTCTCCAAGATACTTGGACGAATGTAATCTAGATATTTTCTTAATCCAAGAAAACTAAAATCATTTCAAATCACAAGATTCAAAACTTTTCCCTCTTCTAAGGTAAATGGGGCATAATTAGTAAAGTTGCCAATAATTTTTCCAATGGCCTTGCTATTGTTTGGAAGAGACGAGATCAATTTGGAGAAAATATTCTCAACTAATTTTGGGCTTGTTGGTATGCTTTGAGTTCTTGAAGCTAACATGTGCTTTTCTATCATTAAATTTTATGGTCCATAGTCCAACTTTGAAAAGAGGTGTTGCCAAGGCCAAATTATTATAATAGTGGGCGAAGAGGCAAGACAGGTTGTTTTAGGAATTTCAATGCTAGACTTGATTCCTTTGAAATTAGGGAGGCTCCCTATTTCCTCCTAATAATGATGGATTTTTTCTCTCCTCAAAGATGCTACCTATGGGATATCCAACATAGGAAGGGTTGATGGAGAAATAGAAGAAAAGTAAGAGATGAAATCTTGGCTGTGATTGATAGATTCCTAGCTTCTACTTCATGGTTAGATAATAAATTTATTTTTAAATCTGAAGCCCTAAGTGAAGCTAGCTCTAAACATTGGCCAATTTTCTTGACCATCAATACTAATAATTTTCATTGAAGAATTATTTCCAAATTGGAGAAAATGTAGCTAGTTCACCCAATGTTTGATCAAATGGTTACTAATTCCTACAAGAACCAACATGATTACTATGGTATGAGAATGTATGTCTTCAACAAAAGTTGAAAGCTCTCCAACTCAAACTCAAGGAATGGAATGATTAGGATTTCAAAAGATTGTTTCGAAAGAAGGTCGATCTAGAGAATATAATGTCTAAGATTTAATCTCTTTAACAAAATGACAATTTGGGTTCCTGTTGATGTGATTTTTGTGACCGCACCAATCAGCAGAACAAAATAGTCCGAAGGCTACTCCGTTCTCTCTTGATCAAAGTATTCCGTGCGCTAAGATTGCAAGAAAGTTCGCACGTTCAACTCCAAGGTTCCGAAATACTTAGAATATGTAATGTCCCCTTCTCAAACCTGATTGTTCTTGTGACCGTTGGCCTTTTTTCTGGAAACCCGAAGGCTAGTCGGAAGATAAATTAGGGTTTCCTATTTTTGAGGAGGTCATTGCTTAGAGATGGTGGATTCAATGGCGGATTCCTTCTGGGTTTTCAGAGGGCTTCACAGGGGTATGTTCATCTCGGCATTCAGAGCATTTTCTGGAATTTACTATTTTTAGTAAATTCTATTTTTGGCAATAATCAGGATGGTAGCAGGCAGTTGACTTTCCCCTTCAGTTGACTCAAGTAGCGTATTCAGTTTCGGGCTTCAGAAGGCATTTCTGGGAAGTCGAGCTCATTTCACTTAAAAATAACATTATAATTAAAATGTTATTTTATCACCTTGGCCTAGTCGAATGACTTAATGTCGTTTTAAAAGGTGGACTCAAAGGGTGGCGCCTTCATTAAGGTTATATTTAATATTTGGTGAA
Source organism: Sequoia sempervirens (assembly GCA_007258455.2). Lineage (NCBI taxonomy): Eukaryota > Viridiplantae > Streptophyta > Pinopsida > Cupressales > Cupressaceae > Sequoia > Sequoia sempervirens. Next base: position 56,527 of record VDFB02329666.1, read on the forward strand.
TTTTCCAAAGTCAAAGGAAATTAATGTGGGCGCATTTATCAAGGTGATGTTTTAATTAAAAAATGATTATTGAGCTAAAGGTGAAAAGGACGCCTTATTGAAGGAAAAGTTAGGGTTTGAGCTTGAGTTGGATTTTAGGGTTTCTTGAAGTCAAACGGAACTTATAAAAAGGAGTCTTGTGCATCATTTCTTCATCTTTTGTCTATGCTAATGTTATGCTGCCGAAATGGTTGCGGAATTGCTTCGAGGAATGAATGCCTCCTAGTCTGGGCTCGACTTCGTGCTTGAGAGACAGCACCTAGTGGAGAGGTTTGCTTAGTTGAGTGTTTTGTAGTAAGTTTTGCATTTGTAGTTCAATTTCTAGCATGTTAATGAAGTTCTGGAGTTGCTGATTTAGTATAGCTGCATGTTGTATTTGCTCATAAGTCAAAAAATAAAAATATATTCGTTCTGGGTATTGGCTAGAACCATTTCTATGCCCTAGGCGCCCATTTGTGCAAATTTTGGTGATTTATAATGAAGAATCTGATTTTATCTTGTTGGTAGAACATTTCTAGAGGCTGTACCATTCTGTTCCGCCTGGCAAGTGTTTAGAAAAAAAAATACTTCAATTTGTCAGCTGTTTCTTTGTCTAGTCTTCATTGTCATCATCCTAGCATTCGTTTGCATCAAGTCTCATGTCATTCTGACAAGTATTGAGTGAGTTGTGAGCATTTTAGTGGATTTTAGGGTTGCTGGTTTTGCATTTAAAGGTGCAGATCTGATTTGATCAGAATTTTAAATCTGGTTTTTGAGAGAAGAAATCAGTTTGGTATTTCCATTAAGCAAGGAGAATTCTATATCTAAATGCTCGTTGAATTGTTCTAACTCTATGCTCTTGGCAGGCGAATTCTCTATCATATTGTAAGCTGACAGTAGTACTGGCAGCAGTTCTTAATCTTGCTTAATTATCTGATTTGTAATGCTCATCTTTACATTCTGTAATTGCCTTGTAATATCTTACATCTCCGCCCTATGGTAGCTCCTTTCCCACTCCGGGTTAGAAAGCACATTCTGGGTGTTGAGTACTTTCAGCATTACAGTTATTTCTTTCAAGCATTGTATTTTGTAACACTCCGCCATATGGTCGCCCCTCACTCCATACTGGATTGGGTAGCACATACTTGGTGTCGAGTTCCCTTTCAGCACTTAGTGTAGAAGATCCTCTGACCATATGCTCGCCATCATCGGCGCCATTCTTGGTTAGAGTTCCTGCATAAGCAATTTGATTTAGATCCTCTGACCAATGCTCACACCTTGCCCACATCGGGATCCTGGTGTACATTCTGGTTAGAGTTACTTCAGCATGTTTTGGTTTAGCTGCTAACCTTAACGAGTGCATTGCTTTGTAATCTGTAATTTAAAAAATCGAAAAAAATTGGCTCGGAATATTTCAGAATACCCTCAGTTGGTTTGATGTGAATTGCTGTTTCCACGAGGGGACTTACACAATTGTTCAGGATTCTTGCAGTTAACAATAAATGGATGATTGGAAGGGATTTGTATAATGCAGATGATTTAGCAATAAGCACGTTTTCCTAAAACTAACCAAAGATGGGCGGAAAGTAAATGAGTGTAAGGGTGAGAAAGTTCTAGATTCTATTCTAAATGCAAGATATGTGGAGCTTGATTTCGGCAAACTTTGACCGAATTTCACCTAGCCTCACGTCGGACAGCTTCAGCAAAATTGGTGCAATCTTCAAAGGGATAGCAAAAGATATTCAGATTACAATTTAGCATACATATACCATCAAGACGACGCATATAAGCACACAAATCACAATCGAAGTTAAACTCAAGATAATCTCCAGTCGACCACGCAAGGCGAACTTCTCGTCAACAAGTTGCTAGTGGTATGGAATGAAATGAAGCTACCTCAATAAAACACCACACATCCAAAGTAAACTACTTGCATGAAATGAAAATTATGCTACTTGGATCCGAAAGGATGAAGAGACCTTGCTAGCTATCCATGACAAAGACGAATTCCACCATCAATGAAAAGATCTATTATCATGAAAGTTTTACACAACAATCTCCACAAAAGTTTTCAAAGGGAAAACTTTCTTTCTTCTCCACACTATGCTATACTATCAAACAAAATGCCTCTACTCTAATCTCCAATCTCTAGTCTAATCTAATGTCTAATGAGGTACAAATGAGGGGGACTCCCCCTTTTATAGATAGCCCAGTCCAATGGACGGCTAAGATTACAATCAAAAGAGTGGCTAGGATTAAGCCACCTCAGCCCTAACCCTAAAAACTGCCAGAATGGGGGGTGGTGTAATAAATGAGCAAAGATTCCCACTCACTCCCAAAAATAGTAAAGGCAATTAATGCCCACAATCAGTCTTCTAGAAGATCATCGTCCAGTAGTGCATTCCCATTCTCCTCTCTGGCTGCAAACTCAATGAACCCTGCCAAGTACAGCCTTAACTTCCTAAACTGAAATAGGCGGAATGCAATCAAGCTGGAACTCTAACACCGTGACTGAAGTCTCATGCCGTGTACAAGATTTTCTCCAAGCAACTAAGGAATCCTGCGTGCTCTGGATCAAGCTGGAGAAAGTAGAGGTGTTCTCAAAGTCATCCTGTGCAAGGTCTTCACCTCTGAGAAGAAAGGCACCATATCCCTCAAATTATCAGCAGTCACCTCATCTGATTCAACCGCCTAGCAAATATGGCCTCGAAAGTATTCTGGACTCCATCAATGATATTGGCCATAGCCTTCCGTATCCTAGTTGAATCCGCCTGTGCTGCGTCGAAGAAACCACGTCCCGTGATTGCTGAAGAATACCATCTAGAAAAGTTGTACCTGTCATTCTCCTGAATGACCCCTCCATCAATCAGCAACCGCAAAGGAACATGCCTCAATGCCTCAAGACGTTGAATAACCTTGCTCTGATAAACAGAAGCATCTCCCCAGGCCTGATCAACTGCCTCTATCCGTGCCAAAATACCGGAAGCCTGCTGAAAAGCAAGGGCAAGGTCCTCCATAAACTTCTCTGTCTCAGCACTAACTCCTGTAACCCACTTGTCTGCCTCCTATGCCATCTTCCCCAACTCCAACAAGCCACTAATCGACTCTCTAGGTATCTAAGGTGGAAGCTCTATCGCTGGAATCTCCTGCCCACGAGGACGAGACAACTGCTGCACATATCCAATCAAAGCCTTATGCTCTCTTTTCAACTTCTTGTACTTTCCTTCCTTTTTAAATAATCTGTCCTTGAGGGCGAGGTAGGAGTTATCACACTCCTCTACAATCTGTGCACCTGTGGGGCATCCTAACTCCAAAGTTGTGACCACATAATTCTCGGGTACTGTTTCATCTCGGTCACAATCAACCTGTGGCACTGCCATGTGAATGGTGCGAGAGCCATCCTCTTCAATGGATATCTTTGAAAACTTTCGTGCTCTCTTCTTTTGTGGAGGCGCGCTGATCCTGTTCAAAAATGCTTCCATCTCAACTGCTGGATCAATTTCTTCGCTGGGGCTTCTTCTCATTCTCTCTCTGAGCCAATCAGGTACTGTATACTGTATATCAAATGGCTACTGTTCTTGTGCCTCTACTTCACGGACTTGCTCAACTTCAATATCATTCTGGCGAGGCTCATCGTCCTCAAGTGGCTGAGTATCTCCTGAAACTATATCATCATCCTCTAAAGCCGTCTCCAACTCATGCTGAAACTGAGGGTCAGTAGTTGTCCCCTCATCAGTTTGCTGATCATCTCTACTAGGTGCGTTGACGCTCTGGCCAACTGACTCTCTCCGTGGTGGCTGATTATTTTCCTGTACTGCTTGCACCTGATTCAATGCGTTTCTTTGATCAGCAAACAAGGAAACCTTTTGTATACTTGGAGAACGTGTCTCCAATGGCGTGGATGATTCAACTGCAACTCGTGGAGGCTCCGGCTGAACAGGCTCCTGCCGAACTGGCTCTTTCCTTCTAGATTCCGGACCTCGTGTGATTTGCTTCTTCCTGCTGGTGGTGGGTGTCTTGTGATCTCCCATCAAATTGTAAGTCAATGCAATCGACTTACTCTTCAGCCTGCTCACCCGTCTGTCAACCCATGCTCTAGTGAATGTCAAGACTGGAATAGAAAGTGTGTCCAAATCTGCTATTTCAAGATTTGACCAATTCGGGAGTGGAAGTGGAGTATTTCTTACTGCTTCATAATCTAGATGGATGACGTTCATGTCTTCATCCACCTGGTCTGGTACCGGAATGACTTCACACTCCCTAATCATGCTTATTGGCAGCCTAGAGAACATCCTCTTCCTGACTTCAGCTTCATCTGATGCATTAGCCCAATAATCCTCAATGTTTGCCTTGTGTTTAAACTCTTCTGATAGTACCCATCTGATGTTGTTATGCGGATCATAGTGCTGTCTGCTGGTGTGATATGAAAAGTGATAAAACTGAAGCTCGCTCTCGGCTTCTCTAGCTGCCTGTAATGAAGGACACACCTCATCGGAATTGCCCATGACAATTGGGAAGTCAAAACCTCCCTTCTTCTTCTTCTGAATCTTATCGTAGGCAACCAATTGCCTAGATATCTCTAACATCAATATTCTGTTGGTTGGGTACTTAGGCAGCCTATATGGATATGAAGAAAAACCTTGCAGCCTTATGCAAGAAAACTTCGGAAATTGTATAAACCAGCACCCATACCTCTCAATCAGTTCCTGGGCTTCCTTCGAGATTCTGTGATGCATCCGATCCTGAAGTGTTCTCGTAATGTGCATGGTGAAGGCATCATTGGCATGTTTGTAATGAGTGGTGCTTGTCAGGTGCAACTGCGGACAAGCCTCATGAATATTGAACTGGTGTGAGCCACAACCAACAGGTTCCTTGTATGAAATTCCCCTATACTTCGTCATACGGGCCAGCATGTAAATGATGTAAGAGCTCATATAAAATGTCTTTGTTCTTCTTAGGCTCAGGAGCTGCTCGAGCAAGTTGTCACTGATCATTGCAGCCCAATTGACGTAATCTTTTCCTTCCAGCACGAGGTTGATGTAATAGAACATCCACGACTCAAAAATAAATGACTGCAGGCAACCCCCAACTCGACTTAGCATCATGATAAGATCACAATAATCCTACTTCAAATCGTCTGCTATGATTTGTCTCGGCAGCTTCGTACGAGAAGGTCTAGGGTTGCTCATCCAGTGTGTATTGATTGTCTCTGTACACCTCTCGAATGCAGAAGCGTACATTCGTTCAACTCGTTCTCTGGACTTGTAAACCATGTTTCTGTGCACTGGGATTCCAAAAGCCTCACCAATAGCCGAAGGAGTGAGGTTGGCAAGCACTTGTCCATCTGGTGACATGATTGACCTGTGTTCCTTCTCGTAATAGTTGGCGCACTCCATCATCAGCTCTGGACACTGAATAGCTGGTGGGAAATTAGTAGCTGCATACAATACGCTTCGAACAATGTTGTGTGAGGTGTCCGAAGGATGATGATGACCAATTCCCAATATTTTATTCCTGAATGCCTCCAAGTTGAAAGAGCCCAAATTGGTATCAGTCAGCTTGCCCAACTTCGAAGTGAACTTGGACTCTAGCATAAATGTTTTGCTCAGTCTCTTTATAACAGCTTGCCTGGATGCACCATTGTTGTCCTTGCCAGTTGTCCTTGCCTCAGCCATCTGTAAAACAATAAACATCTGTCAGCAAATTAAGAAAATAAATAAAATGTTGTGTAGGGGCTGCTAGTCAACTTCAAGAACTTGAGAAGCTGCAATAACATTTCTCATTCGCAAACCTCACCTTTTCTTCAACAGATTTCGAACTTCAATACTTAGAAAATTAATTTCTAAGTAAGCTTTAACTTCAGCAACTTAGCAACTTCAAGCTTTGATAAAATCGCCCACTTTACTCTAGCAATCAGCAACTTCAAGAGACTTAGCAAAGTGCAGATTTCAGTAACTTCACTCTTGCAAGTTCGCACTTCACACTTTCATCAACTTCAGATTTTCAAAACTCAGCAACTGGACTTCAATTCGCACCTTCACACTTTCACCAAATTAGCAAGTGCGTACCTCCAGCTTCAGCAATATCTTTCTTCAAATCGAAATTCCTCACTTGCATTGGCAACTTCAAACTTCAGCAATAAAATGGAGCTCCAGCAACTTACAAGTTTCAGCCTTCAGCAACTTGCAACGCCTTTCACCCACTTGCTTCAAAAATGCGAATTTCTTCAACAATTGCAGCCACAGGAAAATTCCGAACTCCTTCAGCACTTCAGTTTTCAGCAATAAACTCAGCTTCACCCTTAGAGCAAGTTCGAACTTCAGCAAATGTAATGAAACGAACCAATTCTAACCCAAATTTTTTCAAACTTCGAAGAACACAAAGCACCAAGAACCCGTTAAAGGTCAGCTCAAATCATAACCAGCAATTAAAGAAAGACTCAACGCCAAGAATGTGCTTTCCGACCCGAGTAGGGTAAGTAGCTACCATATGACAGAGTAACAGAAAGTAAATACAATGCTGAAAGACTCAACACCATGGATGTGCTTTTAGACCCAAGTAGGGCAAGTAGCGACCATCTGGCGGAGTAACAAAAGTAAATACAATGCTGAAAGAAAGCTCTACCACTTATTCAGCGGGAGCGAATACAATGTAAGAAGTGCAAAGCTTTAATTCCCTTCTTGGCGGAATACCATCCAAGAACTTTAAGTGTGTAGTTCATTCACCCATCTCTGGCAGTAAACCGTCCAAAGATTATTAGGTTTGCTGCTCTAAAACTAAGTAATTGCAGAATATAAAAATAACTAAAATAGTACTACTATTAACAACCTTACAATGCCCAATCTGCAGATGACAAAGTGTTACAAACTGTTAAACCAAAGCAACAACTGATAGAATGTTGTTCTGACTTATTTGACTTCACAATATTGATAAAACAATGCTTGAACTGAACTTCTGGAAGTCTGATATAAAATCAGCAATTCTGGAAACACCAACCAGCAACACAGTAACCCACTAAAAAGCTCATAACTCACTCAAAACCCAACCAAATCACTTGAAACTAGATGCAAACAAGAGCTAGAATGCTGACAATGAAAACCTGATTGAGAAAATGCTGACAAACTGTGATATTTTTTTTGGCACACTTCCCAAGACAGCCCAGAATGGTACAGCCAAGGAGAAGGGCGATTTTGAGAAGATAAAATCAAACACTCAATAATAAAATCTGGAACTCACCAAAGACGGGCGCCCTAGGATGAGGAAGCCATATATAAAGTACCCAGAACCAACAAAAATTCATGCAAAGACTTATGAGCAGATTTCTACTTCAGCCAAACCCTAACTAGCAAATGCAAAACTGACAAAATCTTTGAAATCTTCAACCTTGATGATCTGTCTGCTTGTCTGGATGAGAAGCAGTCTCTGAAGCCTTAGCTAGGTGCTATCTTTCAAGCACGAAACCAAGAGAAATGGCTAGGAGGTATGCATCCCTCGAAGTAACTCTAAAAGTATTTCAACAGCATAACAATATGATAGAAAAATAAGATGATAAAATGAAGATAAGAGGCCTCCTTTTATAGACTTAGCAAAAGCAATTCCAGAAGCTTCTAGAAAGGCAGCCCAAAATTCAAATTGAATTTACTTTATTTCCCTCCAAAGAAAGGCGTCCCACTTCTCAAGGCAAAATTTGACCTTTTTAATAAAATAATATCTTTCTTAAAGTTGGCGTCCATTTCCTCCACTATAATTTTAGCCTTTAGAAAATATTAAAATAACCTCTTGATGAGGCGTCCACCCTTGAGTCCCCCTTTTCAGAACAACATTAAGTTATGCAGCTAGGCCAAGGGGTTAATATTAAAATATAACATTATTTTAATTAAAATAACTTATCTCTCCAAAAAATGCATCCAAAGGCCAAAAATCAATAATACCAACTGAATTTCCTGAAGAGGAAAGCCTGATGAGCTGATGCCAACTAGACTGCTGCCAAAAATAGAATTTACTAAAAATAGTAAATTCAAAAAGTTGTCCGGATTGGAATGCATGCGACACCATTGCGAAGCTCTCTGAAAACCAAGAAAGAATCCGCAAACCAAATCCACAATTCCAAGTGCAAACACTGAAATGTGCAAAAACAACCTCCTAAAAGATGGGAAACCCTAATTTCAGCCTCTGCTTAGCCTACAAGTTTCCGGAAATAGGCTAAATCCGAAAGAAGAACGTAGAGCTAAATTGGGGACATTACAGTCCGCCCTTCCCAAAATTGCTTGTCCTCAAGCAATTGCACAACATTCCAACTAATCTCAAGGTCCCATGTCCATCTCTGAAAAAACCCATCATGCTGATGCTGCTCCACTCTGATCATAACAATGAAGCCATTGTACCCGAACTGCACTAACCTTCTCTGCATCCCCAAAAAGTTACTATGCCTGAAGCTCAAATTGAGAGACAAGGAAGGATTGAAACCAAATTTCAGCACCTCAAGCCCTAAAAACTCAAATGAGTTAACTTCTTTCAAAGCAACAAATAGGATCTCAATAGTATGAGTCTCAAAATGCCAAGCCGAAACAAGCAATGGTTCACTGCTCCATACATTTGTACAAGAATATGTACCAAGAAAACCATTAGAATGAGCATGGTCTCCATCCAAAAGTTGATTGTGCTCAGTCCACAACACCATTTCTCTCATTTGAAGCCATAAATCATCTCTGGAAAGAGATTGGAAGGTTCAAAATTGAATGAACCCACAACCAAACAAAATTGAAATCATCAACTTGAGATCTGATTTTATGAAAATCAGCATCCAAGGAGATTGATAGCTGCTGCAAAACTGAAAATCAGCACCCAAAATATCATGTCGGCTCATATCTACAGCTGAAAACAAGCCCACTGAATATCCCATTACAGCCAAGAACCAATCCTTGCTCAACTTCTCTCTCCAAAACTCCCATTGAACATTAAGAGTAATCATCAAATGGCTGATAAAGAAAGTAATAGCATCTAGAGGACAGTGAATTTGAGGCTCATCATTCCAACATACCTTCTTGATGCATATCAAATGCAAGTTGATACCAGGGTCCCAAATTATAAGTAAAGAAGAGCCATTCCGCAAATGGAGAACTACTCTGACTAGAACGCTTTGGGAAATACGTTCTATTTGAATCATCACACCCTCAAACTCCAAGAAGTACTCAACAAATCTGAATTCATTGGAATAGTCAAATTCAAAATAATGAGAGAAGAACTGCTAGAAAGATTCAATTAACCCTTCATCAAACGCCATTATGAAATTAGTTACTCTTAGAGAAGATGGTGCAAGCATGAAGTCTGATAGGAATCTGACAAGCATTTGCATCAGAAAATGAATAAGCTCTTCATCGGAGTGCCAATCAACTCTTTGTTGCCAACCAAGATTAGTGACCTCATTTCTCCATGGTTCTTGATTTTCCATATCCTGAAGAATGGGAAGACTAGGAACCGCAGTAGAGTCTTCATTATGCAGCTCATGTATCATTGTTCCATTGCTAGAAGAAGTGTTGGGACTTTCCCCTTCTACATTGGTGTCAAAAGAGATTTCCTCAAGGTTCGAAGTCCTGTCATCTAACACCAAGGAAGGATTATCATAAGCTTCCTCTTCACCCTTTTCAAAAAGAGGATTGTCATAAACTAGGAAGTCATCCCTTCTATCTTGTTGCTCTAAATCAGCACAAGTAACTTCTGACTTTATTGTGAAACCTTCAAGATCAAACTCTTCTTCAAGACAATCGAGCTCTTCAATCACCTGCTAGATTTCTTCAGCTCTTTGTGCATTCTCTTTCTCTCGGAAAAGTTTGAAATCAGCTAGCTGCTCCTTCATCTCCATTAATGCCATTTGGGTATCTTCCAACATAGCCTTGGTTGATTCAAGTTCGGAAGTAAGCTCACCAACCTTTCTCTCACTTCCTTGGAAAGCACTAAAGGTCTTCTTTGCAAATTCCAAGGCATGATCTCTATCTTCAATCAAGTCAATGTACTCGGACTTCATAGTCTCCAAGGAATCTTTGACTAGTTGCAATTTGGGAAGAGCAACTTCATCCTTGACTCCTCTTCGCTTTTCTTCAAACCGAGCCTCCCAAATAAGACCTTCAATCAAACTATGTGTGCAATCAAATCTAGATAGAGCTCGCACTTCATCTTCAATGGACACCTCAAGTTGGCCCTCACACTCATAAGGATGCGAAGATGGTGAATTGCTGATTGGTTGCTCTTCAAAATCAGAACTTTGTTTTGAGACATCGCTGTCCTCAGAGCTGCTCAAAACTTCTTGTCTTCCATCCTCAACTAACGGAGAATGCTCAGTGTCATGGAGAGGAACATACTCCACAATTTCTTCAACCCCAAGTTTGCAATCAGCTTCTTGAATTGGTAAATCAGCCTTGTGTTCTAAAAACACTTTAAACCTTTCTTCTTCAAGAGCCGTAAGGTCTTCAAGCTCTTCTTCTTCATCACCGTCTTCATGGTCAAACATTATAGCAGCATCCAACTTGCTCAGTGAATCATAATCATCCGCTGTTCAGAAAGTTTCTGTAGCAACATACTCTTCTTTAGTGGCTGCAACGACTACAAAGAGATCATTATGGAGCTTCGTTGAACACTCTTCTTCTTCAAAAACAACTTCCTCTTCAATGGCAACCCCATAGTTTGCAATGCAATCTGATTTTTGATCTTCATCTGGATCAAAGGGAAATTCATCCCACAAAGGTTTTTTATCATACCTTGGTGCCAACCAACCCGGATCCCAAATGGTAAAAGGCTGATTGTTTTGATCAAAAGGAAAGTGTTTTTCGTGCAACATTTGGAGTGTTGATTCTTGGAATAGGTCAGCTCCCAAATCACTAAAGCTGATATCTTCATAAATACCTCCCTCCAATGGATGGGTTTTAAGATCAAACCCAAAACCACCCTTAACATTGTCACCATAATGAATTAAGGAATCTTTAGAGCTAGTTGTTTGGAAAATTTTATCATCCTTATCTTCAATGAACCTATCATCTATAGGTATGTTTCTGATCTCATCATGAACAGTCATATGCATGCCATAAAGGTCTTCTTGATCACTTGTCACAAATTCATCTTGTGCAAACTCTTGAGGAGTTTGAACAGCAACAAGAGGGAAATTATCCATCAACAAATCTTCAACAAGAGGTGGTACAAACATGTTGGAATCATTACCAACATTATCACTTTGGCCATGGTCATAGGCTGATTCAAAGGCACCATCAGTACTTCCTTCTACTTGCTCTCCTTTAGCAAACTCATCCCACACAACAATACTACTAAAATCTTTTGTGAAGTCAGTTGTCTCAAGGCCTTCATTGGATGAATCCTCATTAGGACTCAAGACTGTTGCATAGTTCTTTTCACCGAGCTGATCTTCATCACTTCCTATTACATGCAAGTCAAGGGAAGAATTATGGGGCTCTACCCTTAACTCCTCATTCACCAAGGTATCTTTATCAAGCTCACGGTTATTTTGATGTGACATGTGCACCTTGCTTGTACCATAATCAATACTAGAAGTCTGATTTTTCTCTTCAACTTGCATATTTGTGGGCTGCAATTCACAAATAGGCACTTCTGCTTCTTCCTTCCTTGATCCTTCAGCCAAGGCTTGTTCCGCTTCTCTTTTAATCATTTTCTTGATGTAGTTGACCATATCCAACTTTCCAGGTCTCAGTATTGCCACACAATTCAAATGAGAATCAAATGAAACATTGTTCCTGTACTCATCTGGCATGTTTTGATATTATTCACGGAGTATCGCAGCCTCATGTTTACATTGTCTTTTGTACTGTTCGGCATACTCAATGAAATCCCTTGTGGCCGAACTAACCTTTCCTTCTTCAAACACCATAGTCAAATCTGACTTATCCTGATTCTTGGACCTCAGAAAACGCAACATCTTCAGAACTTGAATTGAACCCTGTTCTGACCTTTGGTGTAGAAACTAATTTCTCTGTCATTCAACTGTCAACTGAACCTTGATGGCCACAGGATGGCAGGATACATGGCTCTGATACCACTGTAATGAACCGAACCAATTCTGACCCAAATTTTTTCAAACTTCGAAGAACACAAAGCACCAAGTACCCGTTAAAGGTCAGCTCAAATCATAACCAGCAATTAAAGAAAGACTCAATGCCAAGAATGTGCTTTCCGACCCGAGTAGGGTAAGTAGCTACCATATGACAGAGTAACAGAAAGTAAATACAATGCTGAAAAACTCAACACCATGGATGTGCTTTCAGACCCAAGTAGGGCAAGTAGCGACCATCTGGCGGAGTAACAAAAGTAAATACAATGCTGAAAGAAAGCTCTACCACTTATTCAGCGGGAGCGAATACAATGTAAGAAGTGCAAAGCTTTAATTCCCTTCTTGGCGGAATACCATCCAAGAACTTTAAGTGTGTAGTTCATTCACCCATCTCTGGTGGTAAACCGTCCAAAGATTATTAGGTTTGCTGCTCTAAAACTAAGTAATTGCAGAATATAAAAATGACTGAAATAGTACTACTATTAATAGCCTTACAATGCCCAATCTGCAGATTACAAAGTGTTACAAACTGTTAAACCAAAGCAACTACTAATAGAATGCTGTTCTGACTTATTTGACTTCACAATATTAATAAAACAATACTTGAACTGAACTTCTGGAAGTCTGATATAAAATCAGCAATTCTGGAAACACCAACCAACAACACAGTAACCCACTAAAAAGCTCATAACTCACTCAAAACCCAACCAAATCACTTGAAACTAGATGCAAACAAGAGCTAGAATGCTGACAATGAAAACCTGATTGAGAAAATGCTGACAAACTGTGATATTATTTTTTGGCACACTTCCCAAGACAGCCCAGAATGGTACGGCCAAGGAGAAGGGCGATTTTGAGAAGATAAAATCAAACACTCAATAATAAAATCTGGAACTCACCAAGGACGGGCGCCCTAGGATGAGGAAGCCATATGTAAAGTACCCAGAACCAACAAAAATTCATGCAAAGACTTATGAGCAGATTTCTACTTCAGCCAAACCCTAACCAACAAATGCAAAACTGACAAAATCTTTGAAATCTTCAACCTTGATGATCTGTCTGCTTGTCTGGATGAGAAGCAGTCTCTGAAGCCTTAGCTAGGTGCTATCTTTCAAGCACGAACCAAGAGAAATGGCTAGGAGGTATGCATCCCTCGAAGTAACTCTGAAAGTATTTCAGCAGCATAATAGTATGATAGAAAAATAAGATGATAAAATGAAGATAAGAGGCCTCCTTTTATAGACTTAGCAAAAGCAATTCCAGAAGCTTCTAGAAAGGGAGCCCAAAATTCAAATTGAATTTACTTTATTTCCCTCCAAAGAAAGGCGTCCCACTTCTCAAGGCAAAATTTGACCTTTTTAATAAAATAATATCTTTCTTAAAATTGGCGTCCATTTCCTCCACTATAATTTTGGCCTTTAGAAAATATTAAAATAACCTCTTGATGAGGCGTCCACCCTTGAGTCCCCCATTTCAGAACAACATTAAGTTATGCAGCTAGGCCAAGGGGTTAATATTAAAATATAACATTATTTTAATTAAAATAACTTCTCTCCAAAAAATGCATCCAAAGGCCAAAAATCAATAATACCAACTAAATTGCCTGAAGAGGAAAGCCTGATGAACTGATGCCAACTGGACTGCTACCAAAAATAGAATTTACTAAAAATAGTAAATTCAAAAAGTTGTTCGGTTCGGAATGCATGCGACACCATTGCGAAGCTCTCAAAAACCCAAAAAGAATCCGCAAACCAAATCCACAATTCCAAGTGCAAACACTGAAATGTGCAGAAACAACCTCCTAGAAGATGGGAAACCCTAATTTCAGCCTCTGCTTAGCCTACGAGTTTCCGGAAATAGGCTAAATCCGAAAGAAGAGCGTAGAGCTAAATTGGGGACATTACAACAAACTCCTCTTTGAAATTCGAATTTCTTCAGCAATCTTCAGTCTTCAACAAAATCAAACTTAGAGCAAATTGAATTCTCTTCAGCTGTGAAAAAGAAGTGAGAAACTTCTCAATTTTATAGCAAAAATCGAATTCTAGAAGGAGCTAAGTATAGCTAATGCATTAAATTTCCACTACTCCACTTCAAAAATTCGAATTTTCCCTCTCTCGTATTTCTGACACTTATCCGAGAATCTCAACCTTCTAGAAGTTCTGCTTTGACTGGCATCTTTTGAATTCACTTTCGAAATTTTTTAATTTAAACTCATCAATTTAACAATTTCTATTCGCCAGCCGAAGTTCTGTCTTGCAAATTTTAAATTTTAATCACCTCTGACACTCTGGAAAGTTCACCAGTGAAGAATTCAATCAAAAATATCTAGGCAATTCACTTCAAATTCATTGTCTGGAGAAATTCATCTTGAAAACACATTTTACTCACTTTGCCTTAGAAAAATTTAAAATTTTCCCTTAGGAAAATTCACAATTCGAGCACCGTTTAAATTCTTCATGCTGAAGGCCTTGGCGAAGTGCGGAAGACATAGAAATCCATTCCTCATCACAAACGTCCAGTACCCAGAAAAAAAATTTCTCTGAAATGCGATGAATCCATGGGTACACAACAAATGGGTTCATTTAAATTTTAAAAATTTGAACCTTAGAAAAATATTATTCAATCAATTTTAATCCTGTTTTTCATCTCTGTGAACATCCTGTTGCTTTGACTTGAGAAATTTTTAATTCATCTTGCAATGCCAATATCTCTGACTCCATCACTGGAAAGTTTGCTCGTGCTCCAAGAAGAATTTCATCACCTTCATGTCTAGGCATATTTTCTAAGGAAGAAAATATTTTGCCTTAGAGAAATTTTAGATCACCTTGCATTTTGAGAATTTGCCTTAGAAAATTTTATTCGTTTGCCAGTGGTGGAAATTTCATCAACTTCACTTGGAAAATTTTCTGTAAAGGTGCCTAGCATATTTTATTTTCAATCACCACTCTAATATCTTACCTCACCACCTTTGGCGCATATGACACTTGAAGGTGAAATATTCAACTTCACTATGCCTTAGGAAAATATTTTCAACACCTCGCATTTTATTTCACACTTTACACACTTTCAACGCCTAGCACATTTAAATCCCTCCTCTTTGTGCCTTGGGCGCATATTACCCTTGCTAGAAGACTTCACTTCCAACGCCTAGGCAACATTAATTTTTTAATTCCACCCCCACACTCCTTATTCACCCTTTTACTTACCTCAACTTGGGGGCATTTGCATGAAACACATTCAAACACTCTTGACTTTTTGACTTTGCATGGGCACATTTGATGCTTGATGAAGGATGGGCGCAAATTTGAGGTGGTGGAGGATGAGTTTTAACTTAGCCATTTTTCTTAGACATCTCTCAAGGTAGGTGCATTTTGAGGTGAGAGGAGGATGGAATTCTTTGACTTGTTGACTTTCTTGGGCGCATTCTTGCCTTGATGAAGGATGGGCACAAATGGAGGGTGGTCGAGGACGAAATTCCACACTTAGAAAATTTTTAAACTTGCTCCTTGAGGGTGGGCGCATTTTAGCTAGGCAGGAGGATTTTTCCACGCCTTAGAAACTTTTTCAAACACCTGAAGGCAAGCTGGGCGCATTTTGAAGGAGGTGAAGGATGAACTCCAGACTTAGTCATTTTTCCTCGTCCTTGCCATTTCCTGCACGCCTGCTATTTATAGTAAGCCCCTCAATTTTCACACTTCAGAAGCTAAGGTCGATTTGAAATTTTGAACACTGGATCCTCATGACTCCATTATCCTGTGTTGACGTGGTTTTTGAGACCGCACCAACACAAAATAAAGTTTCCCAACGGATACCCTATCCTCTCTTGAACAAAGTTTCCTGCATGCTAAGATTGCGAGATAGATCATACATTTAACTCCAAGGTTCCGAAATACATGGAACACCCTCAGTTGGTTTGATGTGAATTGCTGTTTTCTTACGAGGGGACTTACACAATTGTTCAGGATACTTGCAGTAAACAACAGATATGTGCTTTGAAGGGGATTTTCATGCAAATGATTTGGCCTTGAAGTGCGAGTTTCCTAAAGTTAACCAGAAATGTGCGGAAAGTAAATGAGTGTAGGGCCTAAGAAACTTATATTCCATTCTAAATACAAGATATGTGGAGCTCGGTTTCAGTAGACTTCAACCGAATTTCACCTAGCCTCACGTCGGACAGCTTCAGTAAAATTGGTGCAATCTTCAAAGGGATAGCATGAGATATTCAGATTACAATTTAGCATATATGTGCCATCAAGACGACGCATACAAGCATACAAATCGCAATCAAAGTTAAATTCAAGATGATTTCCAGTCGACCACGCAAGGCGAGCTTGTTGTCAACAAGTTGCTAGTGGTATGGAATGAAATGAAGCCATCTCAATAAAACACCACACATCCAAAGTAAACTACTTGCATGGAATGAAAATTATGCTACTTTATGCTACTTGGATCCGAAAGGATGAAGAGACCTTGCTAGCTATCCATGACAAAGAAGAATTCCACCATCAATGAAAAGATCTATTATCATGAAAGTTTTACACAACAATCTCCACAAAAGTTTTCAAAGGGAAAACTTTCTTTCTTCTCCACACTATGCTATACTATCAAACAAAATGCCTCTACTCTGATCTCCAATCTCTAGTCTAATTTGATGTCTAATTTCTAATGAGGTACAAATGAGGGGGACTCCCCCTTTTATAGATAGCCCAGTCCAATGGACGGCTAAGATTACAATCAAAAGAGTGGCTAATATTAAGCCACCTCAGCCCTAACCCTAAAAACCACCAGAATGGGGAGTGGTGTAATAAATGAGCAAAGATTCCCACTCACTCCCAAAAATAGTAAAGGCAATTAATGCCCACAATCAGTCTTCTAGAAGATCCTCGTCCAGTAGTGCATTCCCGTTCTCCTTCTCTCTGGCTGCAAACTCAATGAACCTGCCAAGTACAGCCTCAACCTCCTGAACTGAAATGGGTAGAATGCAATCTAGCTGAAACTCTAACACCGTGACTGACGGTTCATGCCTTGCACAAGATTTTCTCCAAGCAACTAAGGAATCCTGCGTGCTCTGGATTAAGCTGGAGAAAGTAGAGGTGTTCTCAAAGTCATCCTGTATGAAGGTCTTCACCTCTGAAAAGAAAGGCGCCAGCCTACCCCTCAAATTATCAACATTCACCTCATCTGGATTCAACCGCCTAGCAAATATGGCCTCAAAAGTATTCTGAACTCCATCAATGATATTGGCCATAGCCTTCCGTATCCTAGTTGAATCCGCCTGTGCTGCGTCGAAGAAACCACGTCCCGTGATCGCTGAAGAATACCATCTAGAAAAATCATACTTGTCATTCTCCTGAATGACCCCTCCATCAATCAGCAACCGCAAAGGAACATGTCTCAATGCCTCAAGACGCTGAATAACCTTGCTATGATAAACAAAAGCATCTCCCCAGGCCTGATCAACTGCCTCGATTCGTGCCAAAATACTAGAGGCTTGCTGAAAAGCAAGAGCAAGGTCCTCCATAAACTTTTCTGTCTCAGACGAACTCCTGTGACCCACTTGTCTGCCTCCTGTGCCATCTTCCCCAACTCCAACAAGCCATTGATTGACTCTCTGGGTATCTCAGGTGGAAGCTCTATCACTGGAATTTCCTGCCCATGAGGACGAGACAACTGCTGCACATATCCAATCAAAGCCTTATGCTCTCTTTTCAACTTTTTATACTTTCCTTCCTTTTTAAATAATCTGTCCTTGAGGGCGAGGTAGGAGCTATCACACTCCTCTACAATCTGTGCACCTGTGGGGTGTCCTAACTCCAAAGTTGTGACCAAATAATTCTCAGGTACTGCTTCATCTCGGTCACAATCAACCTGTGGCACTGCCACGTGAAAGGTGCGGGAGCCATCCTCATCAGTTGATATCTTTGAAAATTTCTGTGCTCTCTTCTTTTGTGGAGGTGCGCTGATCCTGTTCAAAAACTCTTCCATCTCAACTGCTGGATCAATCTCCTCGCTGGGGCTCCTTCTCATCCTATCCCTGAGCCAATCAGGTACTGTATACTGTATATCAAATGGCTGCTATTCTTGTGCCTCTACTTCTCAGACTTGTTCAACTTCTACATCATTCTGGTGAGGCTCATCATTCTCAAGTGTGTAATGTCCCCTTCTCATCAGTGATTAGCCTTGCAGTTCATCAGTCTATTCCGGAACCCGTAGACTGGAATGAGGTGAAATTAGGGTTTCTTGGCTTGGAGTTTGTGGCATTTCATGTTATTTAATATTTATAGTAAATGCTAGTTGTGGCAGTTGCTGTTGTCTATTCTTAGTCCTTCGCAGTTGGAGCAGTTGTTGTTATTATGGCTTGGTCTTCAGAAAGCTTTATTTGGTGAAAAATATTTAATTAAAGGATTATGTTTTAATTCACTGTTGACCCCCCGCCCCCTTGGCCTAAGGAGTTAACTTAAGTTGTTTTAAAGTGCGGCCATGAAGGGTACGCCTTCATTATAAGATTATTTATTCTTTATTGAAATATTTCTTCAGCTTGAAATTGGACGCCACTTTTTGAAGAATTAATATTTTGAAAGTTGGTAAAGAATTCAAAAAGGTGGCTTTTGGCGTACCTTCTTGGAAGGTGATGAGTTTCTCAGTTTTTATAAAATGAAGGCATTGCTCCAGCATTGGGATCCATTGTTTACCTTACTGTTATGCTGTCAAAATGACTATGGAAATTTTGCTGTTGCTTCGAGGATGCTACCTCTTAGCCCCTTCCCAATTTCGTGTTTGAAATACAACACCTAGTTGGAACATTTCTGCTTCTCACATCAGACTAGCAGATTGAGCATTAAAGATTGAAGAATTTTGGAGTATTTTCACAGTTTTGAGTTTCCTGGTTTTTCAACAGCTGAAGTTGATTTTTGTTCATATCTACTTGAGTGATTTTCTTTTCATTCTGGGTACTTTGGCAAATCAATTGTTGATACTAGGCACCACCTTCCTCAAAGAATTGGAATTTAATTCCAAGTAATTATATTTATCTTGCAAAATCGAACTTCTAAGGAGGCCGTACCATTTAGAGGAGCATTGGGATTCGTGCTAAATAAACTGGAGCCTTTGGTGATGGTTTCTGGATTGCATATTGGGCGCCACACTTGTAGTAAGCATCTGCAACTGATATCACATCAATCGGAGGTAAATTGATCAACTTATGAGCATTTTATAGTTTCACAATTTGTTGGTTGAATTTCCAGAATTCTGATTTTTATATCAGATTGTTATAATTTCCAGTTTTTGATCATATACTTCAGTATTTGAGAGTTATATCATTGTAAAAGATCATACTACGTGACTAAGGTTCATTTATTATCATTGTAATTTGTAATCTACAGAGTTATTTTGTAAGGTTGAGATTAAGCATTACTAATCCAACCAATCTTTCAGTTCTGCAATTACTTTCTGTTTTATCATTAAATTACCCCTGGATGGTTTACCGTCAGTGTGGATAAATCTGTTTGTAACTCTCTTATACCCACTTTCATAGTGGTGAATTCCCACAGCTCTGTGGATGCTCGCCGTAGCGGACGAATTGTTTTTATTGTAATCTTTTCCCCCCACTGTTTGGTGGTAGTGTGGAAATGCTTTTCATGGCTGGTTATCCGCCTAACAGTTCTTAATTTCAAATTTCAACACTCCGTTATATGTTAGCACCTCGCCCTTAGTGGGATCTTGAGTGCACATTCTTGACGTTGAGTAGTTTTCATTCCTAGTTCAGTTTTCAGTTTGATGCTAACGCTAATCCAGTTAACTATTGCTGGTTATGTTGTGTTAATTCATCGAAAAAAATTGGTTAGCATATTTCAGTGGTATCAGAGCAGAAGACCCTGCCATCCTATGGCAAATTGCAGTTGGTTAACTGACGAGTGAAAGAAACACTAGGCCATACACCAGAAGTCAGGCTAGAAATCAGCATCAGTTTCCGCCCGTTCCAGAGGCAGATACCTTCTCAGAAGTCCTAAGAGATCTTGGTAAAACAGTGGAAGGTTTAGATAATTCAGTGGAAGTGGTTGATCAGACAGTTGTAATAATGTCAGACACTGTAAGGAGAGATAATGAAGAGAGGGACAGAGTGGAGAAGAAGTTTGATGGGATGATAGACATGATGTCCCGATTGTTGTCCAAGTTGGACCAGCAAGCAGCTCAAAATATCATTCAGCCCCAAAATAACTCAACTGGAGAAAGCAGTGGAGTTAATGGAAATAATAATAGTGGCAGTCCTGAGGTGAATACAAGAGACAGAATTGTAGGTCAGCATGCTGCAATTCCTAGTGGGTCATCCTTTAGACCCCTTTTTCCCGTCTTTACACCAAGGGAAGAGCAACAACCAGTTGAAGCTGTTCCAAACTTCGCTGATGATGCTCGTCAAGCTTACATGGAGTACGTTTCTTTACCTTGTAATGTCCCCTTTCCAAACCTGACAATTCCAGTGACCGTTAGCCTTTCGTTGGGAACCCGAAGGCTAGTCGGAAGTTAAAATTAGGGTTTCCTAATTTTGAGGAGGTCATTGCTCAGAGATGGTGGATTAAATGGCAGATTCCTTCTGGGTTTTCAGAGGGCTTTGCAGTGGTGTGATTATCTCGGCATTCAGAGCATTTTTTGGAATTTACTATTTTTAGTAAATTCTATTTTTGGCAGCTTTCCAGATGAGCTCAGGTTGGTTGACTTCCGGTCAGATTGATCAGTTGACTTCATCAGTATTGGCTTCAGGGCACTTTCGGAGAAATAAGTTAAGTCATTCAAATTAAAGTCACGTTTTAATTATTATATTTTAACGTTGACCTTGGCCTAGAGTTAATGACTTAATGTTGTGTTTAAAAAGTGGTCATTGAGGGTGGCGCCTTCATTAAAAGAATATTTTAATTATTGCAAAGTCAAAGCAGGGATTATGATGGGTGCATTTATCAAAGTATGATGTTTTAATTAAAATATCATTTATTAAGTCTTGAAGGAGAAAGTACGCCCAACCTTGAGGAGATGGGGTTTGACCTAAAAGCAGATTTTAGGGTTTTGCGAAGTCAATTGAAAAGTTATAAAGAGGAGTCTTGGTGCATCATTTGGTCATCTTGGAAAATTACACCGTTATGCTGCCGGATTGACTCTGGATCACTTCGAGGGATGAAGACCTTCTAGCATTTGGGCATCACTTCGTGTTTGAGAAACAACATCTAGTGGTGAATTTCAGTCTATGTGTGAGTGCATCTTTAGTTCATTCATTGTATGTTCAGTTTATTGTAAACTTAGATTAGATTGGCATATTCATGTTTCAGCATCTTGCATTATTGTAGATAGCAGATTTGAAGTTTTAATCATATCTCAAAAAAAGACAAAAATATCATTCTGGGTATTGCATCATTAGATAAGTTTGTCATAGGCGCCCATATCTTCCAGATCTTAGATTTTTAGAAAGAGTATTGAATTTTTAAGAGGAAGTCGAATTTCTGTACTAGGCCGTACCATTGGCATATGCATTGGAATCCGTGTTAATTAAATCTTCAGGGTTTGGTTCAGTTTCAAGGGTCTAACTTGGTCGCCTAGGTCTTCTGAGTATTTAGCATTTTATGGCATGTCAATTGGATGATTATTGAGCAAGTTGTGAACATTCTTTGGAACTTGTGAACTGCTGATTGCACATTTAAATGTACAGATCTGACAAAAAAACAGAATACAGAAATCTGCATTTCTGTTTTGTGGTTGGGACGCTGTGATTTCTTAAGGATTGTAATTGATTCCTGGTTGAACGTACTAGTGGATAAGCATATGATATCTTGACATTGCAGGCAGTCATAATCTTGTAAACTGGCAGTAGTACTGACCAGTGTTTTGATATTGCTTTGTCATTTCTTGTAATAATCATTCCTACTTTCAGTTTTAGAGTAAAATAGTGATAACTCCGCCCTATGGTCGCTACTGTCCATTCTGGATGAGCAAGCACATTCTGGGTGTAGAGAAGTTTCCTCTTTCAGCATTATTTCTTTCAAGCATTATTTTGTATTTACTCCGTCATATGGTCGCCCCTCACTCCGCTTTGGATTGGGTAGCACATACTTGGCGTTGAGTTCCTTTTCCAGCATAAGCAATTTATTTTAGATCCTCTGACCAATGCTCACCATCATCGGTGCCATTCTGGTTAGAGTTGCTTTCTTGCACGTTTTGGTTTTCTCACCTAACCTTAACGGGTGCACTGCTTTGTAATGTTGTAATCTGCAATTTGAAAAAGTAAAAAAAATTTTGGCTCGGAATATTTCATACCTCTTGACTTGAGAGGTACTTGGAACTTTGACCAATTCATGAATCAAAGAAGCCGAAGAAATGGAGGAAGGACTGAACGACGTCCTATGGTACCTAGAAATGACTTCTACCAAGCATTGGGAAAGATTTCTATGGAACATTTTGATGGTAGTAATAAGTGTACAGCCAGATCGTGGGTACAGAAGTTAGATAACTACCTCTCTCTCAGACCCATGCCGGAAGAAGATGCTATCAAATTTGCTACTTTGCATTTAGACGGGATAGCTCATGAATGGTGGACTCATGGATTGGTCACTCTTGGCCATAACCTAGTTCGCACATATGGAGAGTTTACCAATAAGTTGATTGAAAGATTTGACACCAAAGATCCAGAATTGAGATTTAGAGAATTGGCACAATTGAGACAGCAAGGATCTTTAGAAAGCTATGTGGTTGATTTTCAAAGGTTGTCAGTAATGGTGCCTAACATTACTGAAAGAAGACTTGTAGTTCTTTTTGCTGAAGGTTTAATGGAGCCCTTGAAGGGTTGGGTCAAAGCATTTGATCCACCAACATTAGATGAAGCTATCAAGAAAGCTAGGAGCATGGAGTTAGCAGCCCCAAGGCCTAAGTTTCAGTCAAAACCATTCAGCCACAAGAAAGATAAAAAGCCTTCTTCAAATCTGCCCAAGAAGTTTCCACCAAGGCTGTCAAAAGAGCTCAAAGAACAGCTTAGAAAGGATGGAGTTTGCTACACTTGCCGTGATCCTTGGGTTAAAGGTCACCGTTGTTATGGAAGAGGCAAAGCAAATCAAATGGAGGGCTATTCTGATTATGGATCAGAATCTGATTCGTCTGATCAGCAATACGAATCAGCAAGTAGTGAAGGTGAAGAAGTTCCAGAAGACAAGTCCGAAGAGGTGGGTGATGGTAGTGCTTTCGCACAACTATCAAGTTTTCAAAAAAATGAATCTTTTAGGGTTCATGGAGTTGTAAATTCACAAAGGATAGTTGCTCTAATTGATACCGGAGCAACTCACAATTTTATTGATGAAGGACTAGTTGCTAGAAAAGGTTTGAAGACTGAAGAATTTGATGGTTTCAAGGTAATGGTTGCTGATGGTTTTACTATGTCTTGCACAAGGAAGATTCCTAACCTCTCTTTGCAATTGGGAAATCATGAGATTAAAGATGATTTTTATGTGGTGGGAATTGGAGATATTGATGTTGTGTTGGGCATACAATGGCTGCGATCTCTTGGTGAGATCACATTGAATTTGCAAACTATGGCGCTGAAATTTCAGTATAATGGAAGAAAGGTTGTTCTAAGAGGGATGTCAAATGGAGGCCCTCGAATTGTGTCTTTGAAGAGGATGGAAAGGCTGATCCGTCACGATCAGGTTGAATGGGCTGCTGAATGTATGGTTCTACCAGCTGATCCGGTAGAGGAGAAAAGGCAATATCATCCTGATATTCAAGCCTTACTTTCAAAGAAGAGCAAAGTCTTTGGAAGCCTACCTCCTGGAAGACCTCCTGAAAGAGGTTCTGAGCATGTGATTGAGTTAAAAGAGGGAGCAAAACCAGTTATGACTACACCTTACCGCTATCCAAAGAGACAGAAAGATGAAATTGAAAAAGCCATCAAGGAGTTGTTGGAAAGTGGATTCATTAGACCAAGCAAGAGTCCTTTTGCTTCTGCAGTGGTGCTGGTCAAAAAGAAAGATGGTACAATGCGTATGTGTGTTGACTACTGCGCATTAAATCAGAAAACCATCAACAATAGATATCCTATTCCTAGGATTGATGAGCTTATTGATGAGGTCCATGGGGCCATGTTCTTCTCGAAGATTGATCTTCGTTCGGGCTATCACCAAATCAGAATGAGGGAGGAGGATATAGAGAAGACAGCGTTTAGATACCATTTTGGGCATTTTGAATTTCTTGTCATGCCTTTTGGTTTGACAAATGCTCCAGCCACATTTCAATCTTGTATGAACAGGATTTTTATACAGCAGTTGAGGAAGTTTGTGCTCATCTTCTTCGACGACATTCTCATATTCAGTAAGTCATGGGAAGAGCACCTTAAGCATTTGGAAGAAGTGCTCAGTATTTTAGAGACGGAATGTTTGTTTGCCAAAGAATCAAAGTGTGAGTTCGGGTTGACAGAACTCTTATATCTTGGTCACATTATCAGTTCAAAGGGTGTAAAAGTGGATCCAGAAAAGATAAGGGCCATTCTTGATTGGCCAACTCCAAAGAATATTTCTCATTTGAGAGGATTTTTAGGGTTATGTGGATTCTATAGAAGATTTGTGAAAGGTTATTCTCATCAAGCAGCACCTCTCACAGATCTTACAAAGAAAGGAGCCTTCCTTTGGACTAAACAAGCACAAGAGGTTTTTGATAAGTTTAAACAAATCATGAGTTCGTGTCCAATGTTGGCACTTCCGGATTTTTCAAAACCTTTTGAATTACAATGTGATGCTTCAGGTGAAGGTGTTGGAGCTGTTCTCATGCAAGACAAACACCCTATTGTCTTCGAGAGCCGGAAGTTGAGAGGGGCAGAAAAAACTTATTCTATTTATGACAAAGAGATGCTTGCCATCATGCATGCTTTGTCTAAATTCCGTCAATACTTGGTGGGAAGTAAATTTGTTGTTAAGACTGACCACAACAGTCTTAAACATTTTATGTGCCAAAAGGATTTGAATGAAAGGCAGCAAAAGTGGGTTAGTAAGCTCCAAGCATATGACTTTGACATTGAATATGTTAAAGGAAAAAATAATATAGTGGCAGATGCTCTTTCAAGAAGGCCTCATTTGCAATCACTTTGTGAGTTATCAGCAGATTGGAAGGAGTTAATTGCTGCTGATTATGTTAAAAATCAGTTTGCAACCAGCTTGTTAGAAGGTCATTTGGTTGATGAAAGGTATAAGTTGGTTGATGGGTTAATTTATTATAAACATAGAATCTTTTTAGTGCAAGAATCTAAGCTTAAAAAGAAGATTCTACAATCTTTTCATGATGTTCCCCTTGTTGGTCATCAAGGGATTTTCAAAACTTATAAGCAGATTCGTGAAAGATTCACTTGGAAAGGGTTGAAAGAAGAAGTATTGAACTACATTAGAGAGTGTCCGATTTGTCAAAAAAATAAGAATGAACACTCTTATCCAGCTGGTCTACTTCAGCCTTTGCCCATTCCGAATCAGAAATGGGAGAGTATTGCCATGGATTTCATCACGAGGTTGCCCAAGTTGCAAGGACGTGATTGTATTTTTGTTGTGGTTGATAGACTAACGAAATTTGCTCATTTCTTTGCTATCACCACTTCATTTACAGCAGCTCAAGTGGCTGAGTTGTTTTTCAGAGAGGTTTTCCATTTGCATGGGTTGCCTAAAACTATTGTCAGTGATAGGGACAACAAGTTCCTAAGTGTTTTTTGGCAAGAAATCTTCAGATTGAGTCGAACAGTGTTTACTCCAAGCACTAGTTATCACCCACAAATAGATGGGCAATCAGAAATCGTGAACAAATGGTTAGAGGGCTACCTAAGAAACTATGTTTCAGGACAGTAACGAGCTTGGATTAAATGGCTTCATTTAGGAGAGTATTGTTATAACTCTTCTTATCACATGTCAATTAAGCTGTCACCTTTTAGGGCTCTTTATGGTTATGAAGCTACTAATTTTGTTGATTTAGTGTTTGGTGATAGTAGAGCTCCACAAGCACTGGATATGCTACAACAGAGCCAAGACATCTTGAAATCCCTCAAGAAAAATCTGCGACAAGCTCAAAATCAGCAGAAGTTATACACTGATCAACAGCGTGTTGAAAGGTCTTTTGAAGTTGGGGACATGGTGTCATGTCCCCTTCTCAGTGACATCTCTCGGAGTACAGGATTGGCCTATCACACGACCCTCGTAGGCCGATAGACTGGATAGAGGGTCACTTTGGAGCTTGGCTCAGCTTCAGTTGGCAGAGTTTGATTAGTAGGCTTTTGTTTGGGCTCGATCGGAGACTTCTTGCAGAATTGCTATTTTTAGCAGTTCCTGGCAGTCAGCGTGGGACCCCTGCTATTTTTAGCAGTATCGCTTTGGCAGCGTTCAGAATCACTTCAGTGTTCGTCAGCTTCAGACGAAACAGTCATTGGATGAGTAACGAGAGAAATATTAATATTTAATTGTATTAATTAAATATTAATTATTTAATGATTATAATATAAAGTTATAATATTAAATTATAACTTAAGTGATTCTTCTTGAGGGGTGCGCCATCATCAGAAGGGGCCAAAATTGATCATTAAAATATAATAAAATATTTTGGCTGAGACTATGGAAGAATTAAAAGAATTAAAAGTAAAATATTTAATAAAACCCTATTATTGAGGAAATCGCACTTTTGAGCATATTAGTGTATTTGCCTTGGGTTTTGAGCCATTATGAGATTATTGAATTTGAGAACTGATCAACTTTGATCTGAGCAAGAGACTTTAGGGTTTCAAGTTCGAATTCCTTGGGGAACGAGCCATCTCCACTGGAAGCAATTCAGAGGGTGTGAAATAGCACTTGATTTATTGCAACAGAGGTTTCTTCATTCAGGAGGAATCACAGAGCTTCAGAGTTTATTATTTACAGAGCTTCAAGCACATTCATCCTTTCAGAAGGCATTCATCTATCAAGGGCGCACCATATCCAGAGATCCAGACATTGATTAGCAAGGAGGCCGTACATTATTAAATGCTGTTTCTGACATCAGGCTGTACCTGTACCAATCCGTACTACCTTGTATTGAGCCGTCTTTTTGCCTAAAGGAGAAACACCTACCCTGTTGGCTTGATATCTTCACCAGAGTGGCGCCCCTGCATCTGGAACCATACACCATCCTTAGCCTGAGGGAGAACATACTTGTTGCAGCCGTACTATCAAGACATCAGATCAGATCGCTGCTTTTACCAGGTTTTTCATTAATATCATTGTACTTTCATTTGCATGTAACTGGGTTATATTGTAATCATCTTCAGAAGACTATATATTAGAGAAGCTTCAGTATTTGCTATTGATTCTGTAGTTCTCAGAGATATATCATTTATTTGCATTTATTCTGTATTACTTGCAAAAATCGTACCATTCATTTATTACTCAAAAACTCAAAAACGTCAAAAAAAATCAAAAACCTTCAGAAAAACCTAAAAACAGTCAGATACAGAGATTTTGGGGAAACTAGGGTTTCTACAGTGGTATCAGAGCTAAATCCTGCCATCCTGAGGGTTTAGCCATCACATGCAGCCAGAGGAATTTGATACATACAGGTACTATACTCGCAGACGAGCCTTGATTGAAAGGCAACGCAATTTCAACAGACAGCCAGAAAACATGGCTGACAGGAATGACAGGGTTGACAGAACAGACATACCTAGGACAGAGATCCCACAGAATAACAGAGATCAGGACGATGCAGAGGTCTTGCATGCACTCAGAGATCTTCGTGCAGGACAACGGAGGTCCGATGATGTTTTACAGCAGGTGGCAGTGGCACTGCAGAGATTAGGTACTTCGAGGAGACCGTCACCTCATCGTGACGATGACAGGAGTGATGCAGGGTCACGGAGAGCTCCTAGGACAGTGTCACAGACAGCAGATAGGCCTACTAGGCCTACTTTCACGAGGCAGGAGCCCGATGACGCTATACCAGGTGAGGAGCACGAGGATTTGTTTGCTGATAACCTTATGGCAGCGAACGAGGAGTGGGAGTTGGTACCTCCTGCAGTCAGAGAACGGATTACTTTTGACCGTTTTATCACACAGAGGAGAGAACACAATAGGGCTCGACAGGATTGGAAACCCCGACAGCAGAACAATGATTTAAAACATGCAACAAACAGGCTCAATCTGGTGATGTTCGATGGTAGTGGTAAGATGACAGCCCAAGTTTGGATTAGCAAGCTTGATACATTCCTCACTTTGTGTCCGATGGCTGAGACAGACGCTATTAGATACGCTACACTGCACCTCGAGGGAGTGGCTTACGACTGGTGGCACCACGGTATGGTGACTTTACAGCATGACAGGATCACTACATACCAGGAGTTCGTGGATAGATTGGTTGAGAGGTTTGATAGGAAGGATCCAGAAACCTACTTCAGAGACTTAGCTCAGTTGAGGCAGAGTGGCAGTCTAGAGACTTATATCGGTGACTTTCAGAAGCTATCAATCATGGTCACGAATATATTAGAGAGGAGATTGGTAGTACTTTTCATGGAGGGTTTGACAGAGCCACTGAGAGGCTGAATCAAAGCCTTTGATCCTCCGTGATTACAGGAGGCGATGAAGAAAGCACGAAACATGGAGTTAGCAGCCCCGTCGAGTAAATTCAACTCCAGAGGTTCTTCATCATTCAGGGATAACAAGGGTTTTAATAGAAATAAGGATAAATCTGATTTTAATAAAGAAAAATCAGACTTTAGAAACGATTCAAAAGGTAAATCAGCAGCCCCACCTTTGGATCGTGAGGCCCTTAATGACCTTCGCAGGAAGAATCTTTGCTTCTACTGCAAGGGGCCGTATGACGCCAATCATGATTGTCCTCTAAGACCTAAGGGCAAGGCAAATCGTGTGATGTGGGCGTATTATGAGGACTCCGAATCAGAAAATTCCGAACAGCAAGAGCATTCAGATGATTCAGAGTTAGAGGCTCCAGAGCCTAGAGCAGAGACAGAGCCCGAGCTTCAGGTACAGGAGGCCCGTTTATCTAGCATTCAGCAGGAGGGTTCTTTCCGGCTTCGTAGTGTGTTAGCAGGACAGAGGGTCATTACCCTATTGGATACAGGAGCCACGCATAATTTCATAGATGCTAGATTCGTTGAGAAACGTGGGCTCATTACTGAAGAGTTTGAGGGCATCAGAGTCAAAGTGGCAGATGGATACACTTTGAGATGCGAACGCATGATAAAGGATCTCCCTTTACGCTTGAACAATTATGAGTTCAAAGCAGATTATTACGTTGTTAATATGGGGGACATTGATTTGGTCTTGGGAATGAAGTGGTTATATTCATTGGAGGAGGTCACACTTCGTCTCAAGGACATGGAGATCCGTTTTGAGGTCGACGGGAAGACTCACATACTTAAAGCAATACGGGACAGCGACCTTAAAACAATTTCTTTTCGCCGAATGGAGCGGCTCATGCGTCATGACATGGTAGAGTGGGCTGCCGAGTGTCATTTAGCACCTATACAGGAGGGACAGCAAAAGACAAAGTATCATCTGGACCTCCAGACAGGGGCATGGAGCACATCATTGAGCTCGAGGAGGGTGCGAAATCCGTTATGATAACTCCTTACAGGCATCCTAAAAGATTAAAGGATGAGATCGAGAAGACAATAAAGGAGTTACTTGCTATGGGTCACATTCGACCAAGCAAATCACCGTTCGCTTCTTCAGTTGTGTTGGTGAAGAAGAAGGATGGAACGTTACGTATGTGCATTGATTACAGGGTCCTGAATAAGAGGACAATCAAGAACAGATACCCGATACCGAGGATTGACGAGCTTATTGATGAGCTCCATGGGGCATGTTACTTCACTAAAATTGATTTACGGTCGAGTTATCATCAGATCAGAGTCCGTGAGCAGGACATAGAGAAGACAGCCTTCAGATGTCATTGTGGGCACTTCGAGTTCGTAGTGATGCCATTTGGGCTCACTAACGCGCCAACCACCTTTCAGTCTACGATGAACAGGGTTTTTCATGCATTGCTAAGGAGGTTTGTGTTGGTCTTTTTCGATGACATCCTGATATACAGTAGGACTTGGCAGGAGCACTTGGCTCATTTGGAGACAGTGTTAAGTATCTTGGAGAGGGAGTCCTTGTACGCCAAGGAATCCAAGTGTGACTTAGAGATGACCGAATTGCTATATCTAGGTCATATTATCAGTGTAGATGGAGTGCGTATGGATCCTGAAAAGATCCGGGCCATTGTTGATTGGCCTACACCGGCAAACCTGACACAGTTGAGAGGGTTTCTCAGTTTATGTGGATTCTACCGCAAATTTGTGAATGGTTATTCACGACATGCAGCCCCGATGACAGATTTAATGAAGGGGGCATTTGTTTGGACTTCTGAGGCACAGGAGTGTTTTATGAAGTTCAAGGAGTTGATGACCACATGCCCTGTTTTGGCACTACCCGACTTTACGAAGCCGTTTGAGCTTCAGTGTGATGCATCAGGTGAGGGCATTGGTGTGGTGCTTATGCAGGACAAGCACCCGATTGTGTATGAGAGCCGCAAGCTCAGGGGACCCGAGAGACTGTATAGCATATATGATAAGGAGATGCTCGCAATTATGCATGCCTTAGCAAAATTTCGACAATATCTTGTTGGCAGCAAGTTTTGCATAAAAACTGATCATAACAGTCTGAGACACTTTTTAGGGCAGCGAGATCTTAATGACAGACAGCAGAAGTGGGTCAGTAAGTTGCAGGCTTATGACTTTGATATTTCATATATCAAAGGTACACAGAACGTAGTGGCTGATGCACTTTCACGTAGACCGCATTTGAGCACTATGGTTCATATCTCGGAGGATTGGAGGCATATGATAGTGGCAGAATATGCCAAGGATAGTTGGGCCTCCAGTATTGTTGAGGGATTAGCAGTTGATACCAGGTATACGCTTGTAAATGACTTGATCATTTACAAGAACAGGATATTTTTGATCCCAGGTTCTGAGGTGAAGAACATCGTTATGCGGGCCTTTCATGACATGCCTACAGCAGGACATCCCGGATACTTCAAAACTTACAGGCAGATACGGGAGAGGTTCACATGGAAAGGACTCAAGGGAGATGTTCTTCAATATGTGCGTGAGTGCCCTGTTTGTCAGCAGAACAAGCAGGAGAACACGTACCCGGCAGGTTTATTGCAGCCACTTCCAATTCCTGACAGGAAGTGGGAATGCCTGTCGATGGACTTTATTACGGGCTTGCCTAAAGCCCAAGGGCGTGATTGCATTTATGTAGTTGTGGATCGGCTTACGAAGTATGCCCACTTCTTTCCGATCACCACGACTTATACAGCTACACAGGTAGCGAGGTATTTTTTCAATTATTCAGACTTCATGGGTTGCCTCGGAGCATTTGGCGATAGAGAGATAGTCGGTTCCTGAGTAACTTCTAGCAGGGGTATTCAAACTTTGTGGGACCGAGCTCACTCCGAGCACTAGTTACCACCCGCAGACTAATGGGCAGACGGAGATTGTGAACAAGTGGGTAGAAGGTTACCTCCGGAACTACATAGCAGGGCAGCAGAAGGCGTGGGTCAAATGGATACACTTGTGTGAGTATTGCTATAACTCGACATTCCATATGACCATTCAGATGTCACCCTTCATGGCGTTATACGGGTATGAGGCGCCGAGTTTCCTTGATTTGCTACTGAGCGACAGTAGAGTGCCGAAAGGAGGTTGGCGTGAGAGTCAGGACACTATGAGGGCTCTCAAGGAAATATAGCCAAGGCACAAAAATCAGCAAAGTAAATGCAGATCGTAAGAGGACGGAGAGGCATTTCAGGTGGGTGACATGGTTTACCTCATGCTTCAGCCCTACTGGCCAGTCCACTCTTAGGAAGAGTGGGTCGAGAAGCTTAAGCCACGTTATTACGGACCTTTCAGGATCCTGAGGAGAGTTGGCGAGGTGGCTTACGAGCTTGAGCTTCCATCAGAGAGCAGGGTACACAATGTATTTCATGTATCACGCCTCAAGAAGGCGTTGGGTCATCGTGTGGTACCATCTGCAGTCTCTACCCCCTTAGATGATGAGGGAAAGTTGATTCTAGTACCTGAGTCCATCCTGGAGTATAGGGAGAGACAGTTGCGTCGGAGGACTATCAGGGAATATCTGGTGAAATGGAGAGATTTGCTGGTTGAGGATGCGACATGGGAGAGCGAGGAGATTCTGCAGCATCCGGCATTGAGATTGCTTGAGGACAAGCAATTTCAGGAGGGGCGGACTGTCATGTCCCCTTCTCGGTGACATCTCGAGATCTGAGTTAGCCTATCCACCACACGACCTACGTGGCCCGATAGAATGGATAGAGGAGTCGCCAGACTTAGCACCGGCTTAGGTTAAAAGCGAGGAGTTTGATTAGTAGGCTTTTCGTTTAGGCTCGTCGGGAGACTTCTTTGCGAATTACTATTTTATGATTCAGCGGTCGTGATGAGACCCACAACTATTTTAAGCAGTATGGCTTTGGCGGTAGGAATCGCCGGTGTTAAATCCGGCCAGAGCGACGATCATGGGATGAGTAAAGAGAGAAATATTAATATTTAATTGTATTAATTAAATAATTAATTATTTAATGATTATAATATAAAGTTATAATATTAAATTATAACTTAAGTGATTCTTCTTGAGGGGTGCGCCATCATCAGAAGGGGCCAAAATTGATCATTAAAATATAATAAAATATTTTGGCTGAGACTATGGAAGAATTAAAAGAATTAAAAGTCAAATATTTAATAAAACCCTATTATTGAGGAAATCGCACTTTTGAGCATATTAGTGCATTTGCCTTGGGTTTTGAGCCATTATGAGATTATTGAATTTGAGAACTGATCAACTTTGATCTGAGCAAGAGACTTTAGGGTTTCAAGTTCGAATTCCTTGGGGAACGAGCCATCTCCACTGGAAGCAATTCAGAGGGTGTGAAATAGCACTTGATTTATTGCAGCAGAGGTTTCTTCATTCAGGAGGAATCACGGAGCTTCAGAGTTTATTATTTACAGAGCTTCAAGCACATTCATCCTTTCAGAAGGCATTCATCTATCAAGGGCGCACCATATCCAGAGATCCAGACATTGATTAGCAAGGAGGCTGTACATTATTAAATGCTGTTTCTGACATCAGGCCTTACCTGTACCAGGCCGTACTACCTTGTATTGAGCCGTCTTTTTGCCTAAAGGAGAAACGCCTACCCTGTTGGCTTGATATCTTCACCAGAGTGGCGCCCCTGCATCTGGAACCATACGCCATCCTTAGCTTGAGGGAGAACATACTTGTTACAGCCGTACTATCAAGACATCAGATCAGATCGCTGCTTTTACCAGGTTTTTCATTAATATCATTGTACTTTCATTTGCATGTAACTGGGTTATATTGTAATCATCTTCAAAAGACTATATATTAGAGAAGCTTCAGTATTTGCTATTGATTATGTAGTTCTCAGAGATATATCATTTATTTGCATTTATTCTGTATTACTTGCAAAAATCGTACCATTCATTTATTGCTCAAAAACTCAAAAACGTCAAAAAAAATCAAAAACCTTCAGAAAAACCTAAAAACAGTCAGATACAGAGATTTTGGGGAAACTAGGGTTTCTACACATGGTCTATTTGAGGCTTCAGCCATATAGACAATCTTCTCTCAAGAAAAGTGGTGCAGAAAGTTGAAGCCACGTTTCTATGGTCCTTTCAAAATCACCAAGAGAATTGGTGAAGTTGCTTATGAGTTGGAGCTTCCAGCTGAAAGCAAAGTACATAATGTCTTTCATGTGTCACGCCTCAAGAAGGCAATTGGATACAACGTGGTGGCTACATCAGAATTACCTCCATTGGATGAGGAAGGTCAGTTGCTGTTGATTCCTGAAGAAATCCTTGATACTAGAGAGCGTTCTTTGAGGAGAAGGACAATCAAAGAATATTTGGTTAGATGAAGGAATTTGCCTATTGAAGATGCTATGTGGGAAGGTGAACAGATTTTGTTGCATCCATCTTTTCAGTTGCTTCAGGACAAGCAATTTCGAGGAGGGCGGACTGTAATGTCCCCTTCTCATCAGTGATTAGCCTTGCAGTTCATCAGTCTATTCCGGAACCCGTAGACTGGAATGAGGTGAAATTAGGGTTTCTTGGCTTGGAGTTTGTGGCATTTCATGTTATTTAATATTTATAGTAAATGCTAGTTGTGGCAGTTGCTGTTGTCTATTCTTTGTCCTTCGCAGTTGGAGCAGTTGTTGTTATTATGGCTTGGTCTTCAGAAAGCTTTATTTGGTGAAAAATATTTAATTAAAGGCATTATGTTTTAATTCACTGTTGACCCCCCCCTTGGCCTAAGGAGTTAACTTAAGTTGTTTTAAAGTGGGGCCATGAAGGGTACGCCTTCATTATAAGATTATTTATTCTTTATTGAAATATTTCTTCAGCTTGAAATTGGACGCCACTTTTTGAAGAATTAATATTTTGAAAGTTGGAAAAGAATTCAAAAAGGTGACTTTTGGCGTACCTTCTTGGAAGGTGATGAGTTTCTCAGTTTTTATAAAATGAAGGCATTGCTCCAGCATTGGGATCCATTGTTTACCTTACTGTTATGCTGTCAAAATGACTATGGACATTTTGCTGTTGCTTCGAGGATGCTACCTCCTAGCACCTTCCCAATTTCGTGTTTGAAATACAACACCTAGTTGGAACATTTCTGCTTCTCACATCAGACTAGCAGATTGAGCATTAAAGATTGAAGAATTTTGGAGTATTTTCACAGTTTTGAGTTTCCTGGTTTTTCAACAGCTGAAGCTGATTTTTGTTCATATCTACTTGAGTGATTTTATTTTCATTCTGGGTACTTTGGCAAATCAATTGTTGATACTAGGCGCCACCTTCCTCAAAGAATTGGAATTTAATTCCAAGTCATTATTTTTATCTTGCAAAATTGAACTTCTAAGGAGGCCGTACCATTTAGAGGAGCATTGGGATTCGTGCTAAATAAACTGGAGCCTTTGGTGATGGTTTCTGGATTGCATATTGGGCCCCACACTTCTAGTAAGCATCTACAACTGATTTCACATCAATCAGAGGTAAATTGATCAACTTATGAGCATTTTATGGTTTCACAGTTTGCTGGTTTAATTTCCAGAAATCTGATTTTTATATCAGATTGTTATAATTTCCAGTTTTTGATCATATACTTCAGTATTTGAGAGTTATATCATTGTAAAAGATCATACTACATGACTAAGGTTCATTTATTATCATTGTAATTTGTAATCTGCAGAGTTATTTTGTAAGGTTGAGATTAAGCATTACTAATCCAACCAATCTTTCAGTTCTGCAATTACTTTTTGTTTTATCATTAAATTACCCCTGGATGGTTTACCGCCAGTGTGGATAAATCTGTTTGTAACTCTCTTATACCCACTTTCATAGTGGTGAATTCCCACAGCTCTGTGGATGCCCGCCGCAGCGGACGAATTGTTTTTATTGTAATCTTTTCCCCCCACTGTTTGGTGGTAGTGTGGAAATGCTTTTCATGGCTGGTTATCCGCCTAACAGTTCTTAATTTCAAATTTCAACACTCCGTCATATGTTAGCACCTCGCCCTCAGTGGGATCTTGAGTGCACATTCTTGACGTTGAGTAGTTTTCATTCCTAGTTCAGTTTTCAGTTTGATGCTAACGCTAATCCAGTTAACTATTGCTGGTTATGTTGTGTTAATTCATCAGAAAAAATTGGTTAGCATATTTCAAAGTGGCTGAGTATCTCCTTAAACTATATCATCATCATCCTCCAAAGCCGTCTCCAACTCCTGCTGAAACTGAGGGTCAGTAGCAGTCCCCTCATCAGTCTGCTGATCAACTCTACTAGGTGCGTTGACGCTCTGGCCAACTAACTCTCTCTGTGGAGGCTGATTATTTTCTTGTACTACTTGCACCTGATTCAATGCGTTTCTTTGATCAGCAAACAAGGAAACCTCCTGTATACTTGGAGAACGTGTCTTCAATGGCGTGGGTGACTCAACTGCAACTCGTGGAGCTTCCGGCTGAACAGGCTCCTGCCGAACTAGCTCTTTCCTTCTAGACTCTGGACCTCGTGTGATTTGTTTCTTCCTGCCGGTGGTGGGTGTCCTGTGATCTCCCATCAAATTGTAAGTCAAAGGAATCGACCTACTCTTCAATCTGCTCACACGCCTGTCAACCCATGCCCTGGTAAATGTTAAGACTGGAATAAAAAGTGTGTCCAAATCTGCAACCTCAGGTTCTGACCAATCCGGGAGTGGAAGTGGAGTATCTCTCACTGCTGCATATTCTGGATGGACAACGTCCATGTCCTCATTTACCTGGTCTGGTACCGGAACAACTTCACACTCCCTGATCATATTTATCGGCAACTGAGAGAACATTTTTTTCCTAACCTCAGCCTCGTCCGATGCATCAGCCCAATAATCCTCAATATTTGCTTTGTGTTTAAATTCCTCTGACAGTACCCATTTGATGTTGTTATGCGGATCATAGTGTTGTCGGCTGGTGTGATAGGAAAAGTGATAAAACTGAAGCTCACTCTCGGCTTCCCTAGCTGCCTGTAATGAAGGACACACTTCATCTGAATTGCCCATAACAATTGGGAAGTCAACACCTCCCTCCTCCTGAATTTTATCGTAGGCAACCAATTGCCTAGATATCTCTAACATCAATATTTTGTTGGTTGGGTACTTAGGCAGCCTATATGGATATGATGAAAAACCTTGCAGCCTTATGTAAGAAAACTTCGGAAATTGAATAAACTAGCACCCATACCTTTCAATCAATTCTTGGGCTTCTGTCGAGATCCTGTGATGCATCCGCTCTTGGAGTGTTCTCGTGATATGCAGGTGAAGGCATCATTTGCACGCTCGTAATGAGTGGTACTTGTCAAATGCAACTGCGGACAAGCCTCATGAATTTTAAACTAGTGAGAGCCACAACCAACAGGTTCCTTGTATGAAATCCCTCGATACTTCGTCATACGAGCCAACATGTAAATGATGTAAGAGCTCATATAAAATGTCTTCGTTCTTCTCAAGCTCAGGAGCTGCTCGTGCAAATTGTCATTGAGCATTGCAGCCCAGTTGACGTAATCCTTTCCTTCCATCACAAGGTTAATATAATAGAACATCCATGGCTTGAAAATAAACGACTGCGGGCAACCTCCAACTCTGCTCAGCATCATAATGAGATCACAGTACTCTTGCTTCAAGTCATCAGCTATGATTTTCTTTGGAAACTTCGTCCGAGAGGGCTTAGGGTTGCTCATCCACTAATTATTGATTGTCGCTGTACATCTCTCGAATGCTGAAGCATACATTCGTTCAGCTCATTCTCTGGACTTGTAAATCATGTTTCTATGCACTGGGATTCCAAAAGCTTCGCCAATAGCTGAAGGAGTGAGGTTAGCGAGCACTTGTCCATCTGGTGACATGATTGACCTGTGATCCTTCTCGTAGCAGTTGGCACACTCCATCATCAGCTCTGAACATTGAATGGCTGGTGGGAAACCAGCAGCTGCATATAACCCACTTTGAATAATGTTGTGTGAAGCATTCGAAGGTTGATGACCACCAAATCCCAACATTCTTTTCCTTAAAGTCTCCAAGTTGACAGAGCCTAAATTTGTATCAGTCAGCTTGCCCAACTTCGAGGTGAACTTTGACTCTGGCATAAATGTCTTGCTTAGTTTCTTTATAACTGCTTGTCTGGATGCACCATTGTTATCTTTGCCAGTCGCCCTTGCCTCAGCCATCTCAACTTCTTTCTTCAACAAATTCGAGCTTCAAATGAGCAAGTTCGCACTTTCAGCAAATTTCAGACTTAGTAGGTGCGCACCTCCTCAGCAACTTCAGATTTTAGTAGCCTCACTCTTTGAAAATTCGTACTGCAATCATTTACTTCAGATTTGAACTTCAGCAACAAATTCAAGTCGTCCTTCTCAACTTCAGCAATATGATCTTCAAATCGAAATTCCCTCACTTGCACTAGCAACTTCAAACTTTAGCAACAAATCGAGCTTCAGCAACAACTCAAGTAAATTCGCACATTTGAATCAGCAAATAACTTAGCAAGTGCGCACTTTCTCAGCTCCAGCAACTCACAAATTTCAGCCTTCAGCAAACTCTCCAGTCCTCAGCAAACATAAATTCCAAACTTAGAGCAAATCGAACTCTCTCCAGTTGTGAAAAAGAAGTGAATAACCTCTCAATTTTATAGCAAAAATCGAATTCTAGAAGAGGCTAAGTATAGCCAGTGAATTAAATTCCCACTACTTCATTTGAATTCCCCTCTCTGGTATTTTCGACACTTGTCTGAGAATCTCATCCTTCTAGAAGTTTCAACTTTGACTGGCATCCTTCAATTTACTTTCGAAAATGTTTAATTAAATTTCATCTTTTAATCCATTTAATTCCCCAGCCGAAGCTCTGTCTTGCAACTTTTAAATTTGAATCATCTCTGACGCTCTGGAAAATTCATCTGTGAAGAACTGGATTAAAATCATCTAAGCAATTCATTTTGAATTCATCGTTCAAAGCATTCTCCTTTCAAAAATCATTTTATTCAAATTTGCCTTAGAAGATTTTAAATTTTTCTTAGGAAAATTTCACAATTTGAGCACTGATTAAATTCTTCATGCTGAAGGCCTTGGCGAAGTGCGGAAGACATAGAAATTCATTCCTCATCACAGACGTCCAATACCCAGAAGAAAATTTTCTTTGAAACGCGATGAATCCATGGGTACACAACGAACGGGTTCATTTAATTTTTAAATTTTTAAACCTTAGAAAAATATTACTCCACCAATTTAAATCCGTTCTTCACATCTGTGAACATCTTGAGTTGCTCTGACTTGAAAAAAATTTTAATCCGTCTTGCAATGCCAATATCCTGACTCCGTCGCTGGAAGATTTGCTCGTGCCTCAGGGAGAATTTTCACCACCTTAGGTCTAGGCGTATTTTCTAAGGAAGAAAATACTTTGCCTTAGAGAAATTTTAGATCACCTTAAAATTTTTTTGAAAATTTCGCCTTGGAAAATTTTATATTCAACTTAATCACTTTACCTGTGAGAAAAACTTATTTCACTTAGAAGATCTTCCTGCAAGCACATCATATTTTACTTCCATCATCCTCAACGCCTTAGGAAAAATTCTATTATTTTGGAACTCCAACGCCTAGCAACTTTGTTTTATTCATCACCTTGCATTTTATTTCACACTTGAAAGATATTTGAATTTAAAATTCCAACGCCTTTTATTTTTCACTCACCACCCTAGGCGCATCATGTGTGAAGAGAAACAAGCTCTCAACGCCTAGCATTTTATTCACCCTTGGCAATATTTTCTAACACCTTGGCACTTACCACCTTGGGCGCACATAGCACTTGAAGAAGAATAATAACCACGCCTAGCATTTACCTTGTTTTCACCATGCCTTGGAGTATTTCACTTCACCCTTTACCTTATTCGCCACCCTACATTCACTTTTACGCTCTTCAACTTGGGTGCATTTTGGCTTGCATGAAGGATGACTCTTCAACTTCCTTATTTCGTCCTCACATGGCCCCATTTGGGCGCATTTAGGCATATGAGGACGAGCTTTTGTTGACTTGTTGACTTCTTTGAACTTCTTGCTTTTTGGGCGCATTTCCACCTATGTGCAAGATGGGCGCATTTAGGGGGTGGTGGAGGATATTCAACACTTAGAAAAATTTTTTGCTATCAATTCTCAAGGTGGTCGCATTTTAGCATAGCTGCAGGATGAACTTTGACTTTCCTTGACTACCTTGTTGGATGGGCGCATTTTGGCCTAGGAGGTGGACGAACACCAATACTTAGAAAAAAATTTATGCTCTTACCTTGTATTGGGCGCATTTAGCCATAGCTACAGGATGAAAAACATTGACCTCTTTGACTTTCATGCTCCATGGGCGCATTTTGGCTAAGCAGGAGGACGAGTTTTGGACTTAGAATTTTCTCCATGCCTCTTCATCAACTTGGGCGCATTTTCAGGTAGTTGCAGGATGAAGTTCCGGACTTAGCCACTTTTTCCTCGTTTTCGCCAGCTTCTCTGTGCCTTACTATTTATAGTAAGTCTCTCGATTTTTGCATCTCCGAAGCTCAGAACGATTTGAAATTTCAAACACTGCATCCTCACGACCTTGTTACCCTGTTGACATTGCTATTTTTAGTTGGCCTGCTAATTTTAGCCCATTTTTTAAGGTGATTTGCTATAAATAGTAACTGCTTGCTTCTGATACCTCCACAGCTCCGTTTGACTTGAAATTTGAATGACGTGCTCCTCACCACGTGACCTA
Organism: Sequoia sempervirens; assembly: GCA_007258455.2. NCBI lineage: Eukaryota > Viridiplantae > Streptophyta > Pinopsida > Cupressales > Cupressaceae > Sequoia > Sequoia sempervirens. The sequence continues at coordinate 97,000 of VDFB02329666.1, forward strand.
CCTGCTGACACCGGCCCATGCAACTGATTTGCTATTTTTAGCCTGTTTCCAAAATGACTTACTATAAATAGTAAGTGCTCCGTTTGACTTCAAACTTTACCAGCAGATAGCTTGAAGGATGCTAATCACGGTGGTTTACACTGGTTTCCGAAAATTCTGACTTTTTACCCCTCTTTTCAGGTCCTGAAGCTGGAAAACCCTAATTTGTTCTGCATGTGCATCAAATGGTCTCCGGTTGTTCTCGTTTTTGTTGCATTGCGATCAGCTCATGATTCTGAAGTGCTAGGAGGCGGCTGCCGGGATGTATCTGCTAAAAATAGTAAGTTCCTCATTGAGTGATTATCTCCGTTTGCATGTCATACCACTGCGTAGGTCTCGAAAAACCCACAAGGAATCATCCGACATGCAAAGGAAACCCTGACATGCAAACCCTAAAAATAGCCTCTGAAGACTGAACTCTGAAAGTCGTTATCTTGCTTTGCATGTTATACTGTTGTGAAGGTCTCTGAAAACTCAGAAGGAATCTCCAGACATGCGTTGAAAAACTCAGCATCCAAGCCCTGAAATCTGCTTCGGAAGCTGAACTGCTAAAAATAGTAAGTTGTCTATTTTAGCTCAAATTTTGCACACAAGCAGCTTGACGTGTTCTGAATGCAATATGACTGTCGGAATTTCAAGAATGCTAAAAGAATGCCTGCAATTGCACACTTACTAAAAATAGTAAGTAGCCGGAATCTGATGAAATTTAGTTGATAACTTACAGGAAGCATGCTGACATCAACGTTAATCTCATATTTCAATTTATTCACTTCATTCGACTTTGGACTGACCAGGAAAGATGGAAACCCTAATTTCAGACTTGGCCAAATTTCATGTTTAAGCTCAAAGACGGGAACGATCCTCGAAAGGCAGACATCAGAAAAGAGACACAGAGAGAGAGAGAAACCAAAGCCAAAAGACCAGAATGGAGCAAAAATTAGGGGTCCCCATTTTGAATGGGGCGATGTGTGAAAAGGTCACAACACCCTGTTGATACTGCCATTCTGAGTTGACCTGCTAAAAATAGCATATTTCTGGAGGTGTTTTACTATAAATAGTAACTTCTCGTTTCTGGTATCTCCACAACTCTGATTGACTTGAAATTCGAATGAGGCGCTCCTCACCACGTGACCTGCCTGCTGACACTGGTGCATGCAGCTGACTTGCTATTTTTAGCCTGTTTCCAAAATGACTTGCTATAAATAGTAAGTGCTTTGTTTGACTTCAAATTTTACCAGCAGATAGCTTGAAGGATGCTGATCGCAGTGGTTTACATCGGTTTCCGAAATTCTGACTTTTTACCCCTCTTTCCGGGCCCCGAAGCTGGAAACCCTAATTTGTTCTGCATGCACATTAAATGATCTCCGTTTGTTTTTGTTTCTGTTGCATTGCGATCAGCTCGTGATTCTGAAGTGCTGGGAGGCGGCTGCAGGGATGTATCTGCCAAAAATAGCAAGTTCCTTAATAAGTGATCATCTCCGTTTGCATGTCACACCACTGCGTAGGTCTCGAAAAACCCATAAAGAATACCGACATGCAAAGAAAACCCTGAACATGCAAACCCTAAAAATAGCCTGGAAGGCTGAACTCTGAAAGTTGTCGTCTCGCTTTGCATGTTATACTGTTGCGAATGTCTCTGAAAACCCAGAAGGAATATGCAGACATGCGCTGAAAAACTCTGCATCCAAGCCCTGAAATCTGCCTTGGAAGTTGAACTGCTAAAAATAGAAAGTTGTCTGTTTCAACTCAAATTTTGCACGCGAGCAGTTTGATGTGTTCTGAATGCAGTGTGACTGTTAAAACTTCAGAAACGCTGAAAGATTGCCTGTAATTGCACACTTACTAAAAATAGTAAGTAGTCAGAATCTGATGAAAATTTGCTGGGAGCCTGTTGGAAGTACACTAACAGCAACATTAGTCTCAGATTTTCAATTTATTCACTTCATTTGACCTCAAATTGACCAGAAGACTCAAAACCCTAATTTTCAGACTTGGCCAAATTTCACGTTTAAGCTTGCAGACGGGAACGTCCCCGAAAAGGCAGACCAGAAAAGAGAAGGACAGAGAGAGAGAGACAAAAACCAAAGCCAAAAAGACCAGAATGGAGCAAAAATTAGGGGTCCCCATTTTGAATGGGGCGATGTGTGAAAAGGTCACAACAGTTCCCTAATGGAAGAAGAAAGGGATATCTTTACGTACCTTGATGGCATATATAGATGTGAGGATAGTTTTTGAAAGCAGAATCTAGAAATAAATGGCTTCAAGAGGGAGACAAGAACACTATGCTTTTTCATCTGGCTTGTAAAATAAGGAGACGAAGAAACTATATTTTTAAAATCCAAATGGAAGATGGAAGTATCAGTGAACATCCTTATAAATGTGTGAAGTCTCTTTCGAAGACAAATTTTGGAAGTTGTTTGGAGCTACAGATATATGGCAATGAGAAATTAATATTTTATTTGCTACAAAATTTCAGGATTATTGTTATTATTCGGAAGTCTGGTAAATTGAGAGTTTTCAGATATTTTATCAATAAATATTTCAGAAGTTATCTTGTTATGCATTCAGGGAGATTTCATATAAAATAAATAATATTGTCAGTTCCAGAGTTATTCATGGTAGCCGTACCACTTTCCAAGTGATAGAGGCAAGGTGTATGGTATTATTCTGGTTATTGGGAACTTGAAACAAGTCAAGAATTCTTTTATGTTGACTGCAGCCTTCATAAAATCTGCCACATTTATTATTCTAGACACTTTTCAAGTTCATGAAGTAAATTGCAGCCTTGTATGACTGTCGTACCTTTCCCTTATACTAGCTGCCACATGCAATAAAGTGTCATACATATTTAAATGAGTTGTTGCTTTTTAAAAGGAGAGCCATACATTGTTTGGATTGTCTTGGAGTGATGTGGAAGGGAAAAGTAGACCAGAAATAACTGTTGCCCTCAAGTTTATACTAGCCGCAGCTCCTCATAATGAATCACAGCTTGTTATGGAAGCGTCATACACCATAAGGAGACTCAAGGAGGTTGACGTGGACCTTTGGAATGGTCAAAAGGGAGGCATTAGACATTTGACTGCCCTTTCATTGCCTTAGTTGTCAACATACAGCTTTGTTAAGGGAGCCGCCAAGCTAAGGAAAGGAAACAGTGTGTTTTGGAGCTGCTCATATAATAGGTGTTTTCATACCAAGGAAGCGCCATACAACTTGGAGCATATTAAATATAATTATTTCTCCTTTGAAGTTCAAGTCAGCAATATTGACTGTGATTTATTATCTGCAGTGAGAAGTTTGAATATTAATTTCTGGGTTGTTGTATATATAAATCAGTTGAACATTTATAAATAAATATTGTTGCAACAAGTGTTATTTTTAAGTATCGTTCTATACAATTAGAATTTCTTGAGAAACTGTACTATGGATGACATGTTCCAAGGAAATCTCTTTCCCTGTTAAAACAAACTGATTATGAGTTAGAACTAGCAAGTCTGCAACTGTTTGTCAAAATGCCTGTGATTGGGAAGACATAAATCTGAGAATAAATTTGCATACAATTTAGTTTGGGATGTGTCAGTGGTTGTGAGAAATTTCTTCTATGCAATCTATATGCAAAATAATCACCAACATAGTGAGAAAACATTGCGTACATACTTAGAACAGCAGAATACTAAACTGTTTGACAAAATGCCTGCTCACATGAAGTCCCAAAATTGAAAAAAAATTGCATAGAAAATTGGGGTGGGTTTTTTCAATGACACACTTTGATGTCCATGATCTCCAATACCAATCGAGGAAGAAGCCCACGATCAAGCAACAAAATTACCACAAGCAAAAAGACTTTGACCTCACTGACTCCAACAAGGAGGCGAGTGACACCAAAAGGAGGGGACAGAGGAACTCTTGCCACAACACATGGGCCATTACCCCAGTGGTCAAATAGAACTTGAATGTGAGCCACTTCCAAAGCAACTTTGTTAGCTTGCACTTGGATCTGTAGTAACACATTAGAACAAATGATTGCTTTAGAAAAATATGAAACATACTGATCAACAGAGAAATGAGCAAAAGTTGCAAAACTTCTATCTTTCCATATGCTGAAGAGAATCTCTACCCTCAAAGAATGACATATCTAATTGAATTTGTGGGGGATACGAGGCCAATCTCCGGAAAGAACCATATGCCAGGAAAAAGGTTCTAGCCGGAATGGAAAAAAAAAGTCATGAATCTTGTTCCAAAGTTTTTGGGCTCCAACCAAAAAAGCTGTTTCAAAGACTCCAACTACCCACATAAAGGGCAATGAGTGTCCCAAATGCCTATATGAACTAACCATAATCCCACCAGTAATCCTTGGAAAAGAAACACCAAGCGAAGTAGACCAACTTGGGTCCTAGAACAACAGACCAAATGGTGAGGAATCTGTGTTGCCAAACCAAGACTAGCAGTTGCAAACTCTGTTGCAAAACTCGTGAGTACTCGTGATCCAAATGACCAAGCAAGTTACTCGCCCAATAACTCGCTGGCGAGTTATTGAAATACTTGTGGTGATTTTTTTTGCGAAAAACTTGCAAGTCAACAGTAAAAAGTGCAAGTTTTTTGTCAATAACTCATCCAAATCTATATAATTTTTTCTTTTGCCTGCAATTTTTTTAAAAATGTCCCACAAGGGCGGCTACTACTTGACCCCACTAGGGGCATTGCCTCCAAACCCCCATGGGGGGCACTGCACCTCAACCCCATTGGTATATCCATTCCTAAATCCCCATTAGTTATTAGGATCTCTTATCAAAAAAGAAAGTTGATTACAATGGGGGGGTGATGGGACTTGAAAATTTGAAATATAACTCTTGAGTGTGCCAACTTAGACATTATTATTGCACAACTTTCCAAAAATCTCTTTAGATGAGGCAACTTCTACATATGACATGGCTAGTGAAAGTGGCATTGTAACTCATTCAGAGATTGCACTTAGTTTTTGGTCTATGATATGTGTTAAACTCTAATTTTGATTTATATATGATAGAAATCAACAATATGTAAGGATCCTTGCCAATTCTGACTTAGTTTTTCTGATTTCCTGCCTCTGGATTCACGTCAGAAATTATTCCTGAATATTGCTCTGGCTGATATAGTTTTCTGTATGTAGCTTTACTCGAAATAGATTGTGTTGGAATTCAATTGTTTGGCTCGAAGGGGGCTCTTTTGAAATCAGTTCAGATAAACCACATGAAGTATTTACTTGCACAATATAAAGCAACACAGATAGCATAAAGGCATACACTTCTCTTGCAATATAGCAGCTACAACAGAGATATATATCATTGTCTGAGTGGAGTTTATGCCCTAATAAGTGAACAGCAGTTGCATTCTAGGCTAACAAGACACACGAATACAACCATACATACACTAGACAAGAGAACTCAGCTTCATTTTATTATAAGCAACCAGGTAAGCTCATAAAACAGTTTGCAGCAGTATACAAATCTATTGAATATTCCAATCACTGTAAGTCTGTTATAACAGATTGCAAGGTTGACAGTTTTTTGAATAACAAGTTCTATGCCTATGGTTTCTCACAAGGCGTGGCACATACAACTGAGTATTCATATGGAATTTTCAGAACTTCATTAATATGTTTTCCTAATGACTCTGTTTGCATAACAGCAGACTCAAAATGTAACAGCAGGGGCTTAAACCCACATTTTCGTATGAGTTTGATATTATAACAGCAAAAGGTAACATCAAGATTTTTTTCAAACCTGGAGCTATTAGTTCATTTGGTGCAGCATGGACGCAGCTGGAAGGAGTTGAAAATAACCCAGAAATATCCAGAAGAGTCTAGCCGTAGCCCATATCATCCTCACAGCAGTCGTCTTCCTTCTACTGATGTGTTTAGCCTAAGAACTTCAGGAAAACGTGACTCCAAAATTCTCGTTCAACAACCAGTTCCAGAGCACAGAAGAAGACAGTCGTTTTTAATATCAGCAAACACGTTTTTTTCTCCAACTCGCCCAGATTTCATCCACCCACGACTTAAGATGAACCTTTGTTTGTGAGAAGGTGCGCCTATGGTTTCTTCAGTGATAGACGCCTCCAAGGACAAATAACGAGCCTCAAATTCGACCCACGCAAGCAGCAAAAACCCTTCAACAAAGAGGCGCGAAAATCTGTCTATAAACTGGCTTCTTCTGTTTTCTTTTTTTAAAACAAAACTTTGAATCTGTTCCAGCTAGAGATGGTATTTCACATCTGAAACTGGCTGAGAGGGTCTTAGAACCCTAACCCAGTGAACCCGTGTTCTTCCTATGCAAGAGAGATAATATTTTCAAAAAGGTGCGAATGAACTCTCATGTTTCTCTTTTGTAATCTTCCCTTCAAAAATTCAAGTGACTTTAGTAAAGTAATTTTTTTATTAAATATTTCTCAAAGTCACATTTATACCCAAAAGAAAGTGACTTATAAAGTTCTCATAAAATAAATATTTCAATGAATCACCTTGCCCATTTTTGTAAAGTCACTTTATCAAAATATTTAATTAATTAATTGGCATCACCTCCATCTAAACTTGAAATTAGGCGATACACAGCTAATTAAATAAATGGTTCCCTCCAATCCAACGTTAGCCCCGGGAACAAAAAGGCTACGCGACCTCCTGATGTGCTATCGTGAAGGGGACATTACACAATATGCTCTACAAAATTAGTAATGTGTTTTTGAAGAAATTTTTTAAAAATTTATGTATTTTAAAATGTTCGATAAAATTATCGAGTTATTGCCGAATCCCAATGTTTTAAATTTATTGTGCCTACTAAGTTATTGCTGAGTCTGAGTTTCTCAACTATGGTTGCAAATGCCATCTTTGGTTCAAAATTGGAACCATGAGTCAATGAGGAGAGAGCCAATGATATACAAGACAAGGCTTATAATTACAAAAGGCAACATTTGGACCCCACTTCCAATCTTTCCACCAAGGTCTAGAAGACCAAATACAAATTTTGTGAACCCTATCAACCGAAATTGCCCCTATAATAGTGTTAAAAGTCTCGTGATCCTAGTTAGAGAGGTGAAACTTAGCCTTAAGTTTCATTCGATGACATGAGACTCATAGAAGTTTTGGAGAATAAATCCCATGGACATTGAATGCCTTTCTTGTGTAACTGCAAATCCCGCACCCAAGGAGAACGAGCCAAGGGACGACCTTGTTCTTGTAGAAGAGGGGAGCACCAAGTATTTTTCCAATTGACGGTAATGCCATCAAAAAAGTCAAAACTATTCCAAAAAAGCCAGAGTTTGATGGCCTTCCAAACTCTCCATATGCTCTTAGCCACAAATGTTCCCTTGATGTGAACAACATCCTTCATGGTGAGAAGGGTTTGAAAACCAATCCTATCATGTCCTCGATTTGGAGGCGGATTAATTTAATTAATTAAGTCATCCAAATATTGTTATTCCATAAGGATGACTAATTGATTAATTTAATTAAATTAAATATTAAATTAATTATTTATAAAGTTATCCTAAAAATACAATATCATAAGGTGACTTTATATTTAATTAATTTAATAATAAAGTGATTAAAAATAAAATAATATCAAAAAGTCACTTAAGAAAATAAAATAATATTTTATTCTAGAAGCTTCTTGGAGACTTGTTGAGAAATTTTGTTAAGAAGTTGTTGGCTAAGCATTTAGACACACTTGGATTTTATTACTTCTTACATACCTGCATGGTAGAAAGAGAGCTTCAATGCTTTCATTGCCTGAGGGTTTGAAGACTCTAAGGTACCAATTTCGGTTGTGAAATATCAACCCTAGTTGGATAGTGGAGGGAGATACTTCAGTCTTTCTCATTGAGATAATTGCAGCCATTGGAGAACATTTTTGGAGAAGTTTGGTGAATTATTTGAGGTCTGTAATTTTGTTTCAGTCTGCAGACTAGCCATGGGAGGAATTGCATTTTCATTCATTGCTCTTCACTAAGGGGACATAATTTTGTGGGTATTGGAGGGATTGTCTCCTTTCGAGTTGCAATCATTTCTACACCAATTTGGAGACCTATTATTGCTGCATTTATTTATACAAAAAGTTACCAAGCAAGGGCAAGGGCGACAAAAGTTGGAGGGCATTTCTTCATTGAAGAGGCACTATACCATCAGCATATGATCCCAGGTATTTTATATGCATTTCTTACTTCATATTTTAGCATCATTTCATTGTAATAATGTTGTTATAACAGAAACTACAGTTGCATACATTCATGTCATTGTAAGCCAAGAGTCTTGGCAAATCATTCACAATCAGCTTGCATTTAGTTCATGCACCATTTAATAAGAGTAGGAGTTGCATAATTATCATAGCAATACATTATTGTAATCAGCTAGGTGTTAGTTTTAGGATCATAAATGTAAGCAAGCAGAAAAATGCAACACACAGATCAATGAACACAACAATTTACCCTGGGAAAACCCTCCTACTCGAGGGAGAAAAACCCAACAAAATATTCTCTTATAAATCAGAATAATAACAGGCACTAGAAAGGCCAAATACAATATAATGGATCTGCACTTATATATGGTAAAATTTCATGAATACACAAAGTGTTTAACTCTTCTGTTGAAGTCAAATCTACTGCTCTTGAAGGGCGAACCTGCTGCTGAATATATTTGAATTGGAATGAATTGAATGATAATCAAATGAGGAGACACCTTCTCCTTTATATATCAAACCAGGTGCTCTCCTTTCTAGGGCCGACCTTCCAAGAATACAAATTTTATTTATAAATCCAAGGCCAACTTGCCTTGAGTTGAATGTATTTAAGGGAAAATATCTCCCAAAGCTACACAACACTCCCTCTTAGCTAGGGAGGTATTTTCCAGATATCCTCATCATGGAGTCTCTCAACATGACGCTCACAATGGCTACACCCATTTGTGGAAAACCACATCTTAGTCTCAGAGATGTACAAGAGTTCATGATGGAGTCTCTCAACATGATGTCCACAATGGCTACACCCATTTGTGGAAAACACATCTCAGTCTCAGAGATGTACAAGGGTTCATCACAGAGTCTCTCAACGTGATGTCATCATGGAGTCTCTCGACATGACGTCCACAATGGCTACTGCCATGTGTGGAAAGAAAAACATCTCAGTCTCAGAGATGTACAAGGGTTCATCACAGAGTCTCTCAATGTGATGTCGTCATGGAGTCTCTCAACATGACGTCTCATCTCAGTCTCAAAGATGAACAAGGGCTTGCACCTCATATTTCTCCATCTCAGAGAAATATACACTACAAGGGCTTTCACCTCATATTTCTCTGTCTCAGAGAAATATACATTACAAGGGCTTTCACCTCATATTTCTCCGTCTCAGAGAAATATACATTACAAGGGCTTTCACCTTATATTTCTCTGTCTCAGAGAAATATGCATTACAACAAATCTTCATGATGATATGACTCCTTCTGAAGCTCCAAGTACTTGCATCAACCTCCTGACCTCCTTGTCCAAGATTTCCTGCAATGCTTGCCTTAGAGAAATGGTTTCCAATGAATACTTCCGACACTATTGACTTGTGAGAGTTCACGACTATCCTTCTCGACCTCATCCCAGATCACCCTATTCTAAATAGGTTTGCGAAGCTTGCAATTTTGTTCTCTACAGTTGAAGAGGTTTTCCAAGGATTTTAGCACCTGGCCTTGCAACACTGCAACCCACTTAGTTGACACCTTCACTTCTTCTCAATGAGTCATAGAACTCCCTCTTGATCCCTGCCTCAGAGATTGCAAAGAAATCCTTTGGAAGTGAACTCCCCGCTATTGACTGATCTTAGAACCATAATCATTTTCCTGGACATTCTCTCAACTCGTGCCTTGAATTCTTGGAATTTAACTCCCTCTGAATGTCATTTCCTCCTCTTTGAAGTAGCTGATTGCAATGGCCATCTGTATAAGTTCTCCATTGTTTAGTCTCTTCATCTTTCTCAATCTTCTTTGTTGATGCAAACTCTCCATCCAAGGCTGGCCCAACCTTGTTCCCTCGAGAGATGTCTCCAGTGAAGTTATGTGCCACCAATTCAGTCTCAAGGCTGCAAGCTAAGTCTTCATGTTTGTTCATTTCTCTAGCCGACATGACTTCCTCACTAGATGCCTCAAGCTCTTCCTCCTTTGAATTCCTTATGCAATCTCTGATAATTAATCCATCATCCTTTTTTTCCTTGATCCATCCTGCATTTTAAGGAGATCAATAATAGTTCATAAAATCAAACTACCCCTGATAAAAATGAAGCATGTAGTCATATGGAAAATATCATTAGATAGAACAATGTGAAGGAATAATAGAACTTATCTTGTTGAAATAAGAATCTCCTTAAGTGTTGCATTTAAACCCTTTCCAAGTCTGCTCTTATCTTTCCTTTAGATCCACTCATTATTTCACATTAATTCCTTTGTTGTCATGTAGCCCCTTATAGAATCTCTATTGAGCCCGTGGTTCTTACTAAGCCATTTGGGGCCCCTTAAATCTTAACTAAGTCCAAGAACTAATTGAAGCTTTTGGATATGTCGCTTGTGCTTAGAATGACAGGAGAATGCTTCCAGTCGCCTTGAACTTCCAAAAATCCTCATGCCACTCCTCACAACTATCTAGCACGACTTCTACAGAGCAACAACGTGGCTGCTGATAGAAGTGTTACGGATGGGAGAAAAGGCCAAAACTGTATTCAAATGCCCTCACTCAGGATTGATAAACTGGAACGCCCTTGTGATGTCCCCGCTCTAGTCAGTTACCAGATGCAGAGTGTTAGACTATTTCTTGGACCCTTGTGGGCTAACTGGATTAGTTAGAGGGTTAGTGGTTTTTTCTAGAGAGCTTGGTTGTTCTCATTTTCTGAGTTCAGGGATTGGCTCACTGCAAGCCTTGGCAGTTCAGGGGTTGACAGCTTTTGATGACACAAAATTCTATGGAGATTTGAGGAAGTTATGCTTATTTAAGTGATTTAAGTTATTAATTAACTTATTATTTTATTATAAAGTCAAATTGACTTTATCCCTTTTATATCACTTAAATATTCATAAAAAGGGTGATTTAAAATTAAATCACTTAATCATTTAAGTGGGCGCCAAATATTAAGTTCATAACTATTGAAAAGGACTTAATGATATTTTAAAAGATTTAAATGAAGGAAAGTGCATCCTTTTCTTGAAATGCGTGCCTTTTGGTATATAAGGCATTTTGGGCAATGAGAACATCATTCTTGATTATTTCAACTTTGCCTTGGGTTTTCTTCTGTGCTTTTACCTGTGATCAGGGTTTTGAGCAATCTTCCATTGGAGAACGATATCTCTTCAATGTTGAGCATTTTTTAGACTGTGAGAGACCAGTCGAATTAGTGCAATTGTGAGAGTTTCATACAGAGGCTCTACTATGCTTCATCAGAGTTTTGTTGGGTTTTCTTATCAGAGGCAAGAGGGTTTGTAGAGATGGCGACCTTATTTCAGCTGGCAGATGCTATACTTCATAGCCATACCTTCTGAGTTGTGGTTTTGAGCTTATTGCTTGAAGTGTGTGGCTCTCTGTGCAAGGGCGTTTGGGCTTCTTAGGAGAAACGCCTTTCTTTTTTAGGGTTTCTCTTCACCTTCTTTGGCGTCTGGCATATATCTTTCATTTGCCTCAGTTTCTAGGCTGGACATCTCTTTCTAGAGCTTATTACACTGGATTTTGTCAGATTTCACCATCTTGGCCGGCAAACTGGACTTCTTTTCTTAAATAAATAATCTGGAAGCTTTCGGGTATGTTTATGAGTTGTAAATCCATTGTTGAGCTTATTTATTACTTTCTGTAATTTCATTTAGCCAGAAATAGCTCAGATTTACATTTTATGAGCTTTTATATGCTACGTCCCTTCTACTTCTCTCTAGAAACATTCTTTAGAAAACTAAAAAACATAATAAAATAAAGGAAAAATACAGGAGTTTGCATTGTGAGCCAGCAGGGCTCATCACAGTGGTATCAAAGCACTGATTCTGCCAGCCTGTAGGGTTAACAGCTTCTATGCGGTCACATCAGAATAGGTTTGATAGGTACTACTCACGCAGGGGTCTTGGTTACCAGAAAAGTACTTTTGAACCATTTCTAGTGTTTCTATTTGACAAACATGAAGAAGATATTGGCTTAGATAATATGGCTAACAGGGATGATGAAGGTCCTTCTATGAATCGTCTTGATAACGAGGAAAGAGAAGCTAGGGATGTACTCAGAGGCATGGTTGCAGGCCAAGAATAGGTGGCAAATATCCTCCAGCAGCTGAGCACCAATGTTCAAAATTTGACACTTCATAGAGGTCAGAATCAGGATCGAGATTAGGAAGGCAGTATTCAGAGAGAACCTCAGAGAATCATTGCTCCTGCATGCACCTTTGAGAGAGCTACATGTCCTACTTTTGTCAAATATGATGCTGATGAAGAGGAAGAGGTTGAATAGGGTGGTGAAATTAACTTTGCAGATAACATCATGGCTATGCATGATGAATGGGATACATTGCCTCTGAGAGTTAAGGATCACCTTAACTTCGATCGTTCCATGAGCCAGAAAAGAGAACACACCAGAAACTAGAATGACAAGAGGCCTAGCTACAAGCATAATGATCTTAGACAGGCTACCAATAAACTTACCTTAGCAAACTATGATGGCAGTGGCAGAGTTACAGCACGTGCCTGGGTGAGTAAGTTGGATACATTCTTGACACTACATCCTATGCCAAAGGAAGATGCCATTAGATTTGCAACACTTCACCTTGATGGCATGGCACATCACTGGTGGATTCATGGCATGGCTACTCTTCACCATGACCAGATTACCTCATACCAGGAGTTCACTGATAGATTGGTAGAGAGGTTTGACAAGCATGATCCCGAACTATTCTTCAGAGATCTGGCACAACTGAAACAGTTGGGTAGCTTGGAATCGTACATTGGAGAGTTCCAAAGACTATCCGTGATGATGACACGCATCTCAGAGAGAAGGCTGGTCATATTGTTCATTAAGGGTCTTTTCGAGCCCATGAAAGGTTGGATAAAAGCATTTGATCCACCTACTTTACAAGAGGCCATGAGGAAGGCTCGTAGTATGGAGCTTACTACACCTTGTAAGCCATTGGGCTCGAAACCATCTACCTCCTGTTGTGACCTTTTTCACACATCGCCCCATTTAGATGGGGACCCCTAATTTTTGCTCCATTCTCGTCTTTTTGGATTTGGTTCTTTTCTCTCTCTCTCTGTCTGTCTCTTGTCTATGGTCTGCCTTCCGGGGACGTTCCCGTCTTTGAACTTGAACAAGTGAAATTTGGCCAAGTCTGAAATTAGGGTTTGAGTCTTTCCATCCAATTTGAAGTCAAACGAGGTGAATAACTTGAAATTTGAGCTTAAAGTTCTTGTCAGTGTGCTTCCAGCAGGCTCTCAGCAAAAATTTATCAGATTCCGAGGTACTTACTATTTTTAGTATGTGTGAGATTACAGGCGATTCGTCAACATTTTTGAGATTCCGACAGTCACACCACACTCATATATCAGACTGCTTTCATGCAAATTTAACGACGCGTACTATTTTTAGCGGTCAGAGCCCAATTCGGAGTGCAGATCAGAGTTTTCTTTGCATGTCTGGATATTTTGGGTTTTTCGAGACCCGCGATGGTATAACATGCAAAACGAGATGACCACTTTCAGGATTGCCTTCCGAGGCTATTTTTAGGGTTTGCATGTCGGGTTTCTTTTGCATGTCAGGTGATTCCTGATGGGTTTTTCAAGAGCTTCGCGATGGTGTGACATGCAAGCGAGGATTCCCCTCATAAGGAACTTGCTATTTTTAGCAGGTGTGTCGGCGCCGCCACCCAGATTGATTCACGAGCTGATCGATTATTGCGAAAGCGAAAGCAAGCGGAGATCTTTTGATACGCATGCAATGCAAACTAGGGTTTCCAGCTTCGGAGCCTAAAAATAGGCATCAAAAGTCAAAATCTTCAAAATCCGGTGTAAACCACTGCGATCAGCGTCCTTCAGGCTATCTGCTGGCGAAATTTCAAGTCGATCGGAGCACTTACTATTTATAGTAAGTCAGATTGGAAACATGCTAAAAATAGTAAATTGACTGCATGTGTCAGTGTCGGCAGCAAGGTCACGTGGTGAGGAGCGTCTCATTAAAATTTTAACTCGATCGGAGCATGGGAGCTATCAGAAACATGAAGTTACTATTTATAGTAAACCACCCCCGGAAACATGCTAAAAATAGCAGGGTGACTAAAAGTGGCAGTGTTGACAGGTTGATAGGGTTATGAGGATGCTACGTTCAAAATTTCAAGTTGATCCAATCTTCAGAAGTGCAAAAATGAGAAGGTTTACTATAAATAGCAGGGTATGAGAAGCTGGCAAAAACGATGAAAAAGTTCTAAGTCTGGAACTTCAATCCTGCAGCTATGGCAAAATGCGCCCAGCTAGTGAGGAGGCATGAAAATTTTCTAAGAGTCAAGCTCGTCCTTCCCCCTAGGCAAAATGCGCCCAGCTCAAGGCCTCATGTTGCAAAATTTTCTAAGTATAAATTTTCATCCTCCTCCACTAGTAAAATGCGCCCACTCACAAGAAAGTCAAGGGAAAGTCAAAGTGTCTCATCCTTCAGCATAGGCTAAATGCGCCCACATGCTAGCAAGAAGCATAAAAAAATTCTAAGGCAAACTCGTCCTCCTCCTATGGTGAAATGCGCCTAAAAGCAAATGGGTCAAAAGAAAGTCAACGAATTTCATCCTCCTGCCATGCTAAAATGCGCCCAACTTGAAGAAGGAAGGAAGGTTGATGGCAAAATTTTCTAAGTCTGGAGTTCATCCTCCACCACCCTCTAAATGCGCCATCCTTCATGCAAGTTCAAATGCGCCCAGCAAGCAACAGGGTCAAGAGGTCAACAAAACTCGTCCTCCACTATAGGCAAAATGCGCCCAAAAGAGGGCATGTGAAGACAAAACGTGGGAGATGAAGGGTCACTCCAAGGCGTTTGAAATGTTTTGTCCTCCTCCACATCAAAAATGCGCTCAAGGTAGGAAAGAGTCAACAAAGTCAAACATTGTTATCCTTCATCCACATAGAAATGCGCCCAAGCTAGCTCAAGTGAGGACAAAAATGGAAGTTGAAAAGTCACATAAGGCGTTGGAGAAAGTTTCATCCTCTTGACATGCTCAAATGCGCCCACATTGAAGTGTAAAAGGTGAGTGGAGGTGGTAAATAAGGTGAAAAATATTGCCAAGGCGTGGTCAATGCTTGGTAAATACTAGGCGTTATCCTCCTTCATCCACAAAATGCGCCTAAAGTTGAGAGTGTTTGAAGATTTTTGCTAGGCATGGTGAAAAGTGATGAATATTGGGCGTTATTTTTAAATTTTCCCTCCAAGTGCTACAAGCGCCTGAGGTGATAAGTGTGTTAGGCGTTGAAAATGCAAAGTGTTGAAAATATTTTCCTAAGTGTGGAGTGAAATGCAAGTGGCAAGTAAAGATAAAATGTGCCAGGCACCTCTAATGAAAAATTTTCTAAGTGAAGTTGATATTTTCACAGGCAAAATTGATCGAGTTGGATATAAAATTTTCTAAGGGAAAACTTTCAAAGTGATTTAAAAATTTTCTAAGGCAAAATATTTTCTTCCTTGGGAAAAACGCCTAAGTTTGATGAAGTGATAAAATCTTTTTCCTGAGGCACGTGCAATTTTTTTTTTCAATGGTGAAGTCAGTGAATGCCAGCTATACAGGTTAATAAAAATTTTCCAAGTCAGAGCAAAATTCTCAGAGGGGATCAAAGAACGAGAATAAATTTGATGAAAGAATATTTTCTAATGTTCAAAATTCAAGAAAATTAAATGAACCCGTTCGTTGGGTACCCATGAATTCGATGCGTTCTGGAGAAAATTTTCTTCTGGGTATCGAAGATTGCCGATGAGGAGTTGATTTTAAGGTCTTCTACAGCTTGTCGAGGATTCCGAGATGAAGATTTTAAATGGGCACCAGGTTGATGAATTTCCTAAGGGAAATTTGAAAATTTTCTAAGGCAAAAATGAAGAAAATGTGTTTTCAAGGTGAAATTCTCCAGACGATGAGTTTGAAAGAAACTGCCTAGGTGAATTTGCTTCAATCCTTCGTGAAGATAGTTTACTTGAGCCAGAAATGAATAAAATCGAGGTTATCAGAGCTCCAGCAGGTGAAATGAATTTCTTGAAGATGCAGTTGAAGATGATACGCCCTTGAAGAGGATGGATTGAAAAATTGGCTAAGGCACGAAGAATTTGAACGCGAAGTTGGCTAGGACAAACGATGAGCCCTTGATGATCAAAGCATGAAAATCAGGTAAGTGAGTTAAGTTTATATCATGAAGTATTCTAATACCCCTCTCCTTGCTTGTTTTGCAGGAGAAATGTTGAGGCCAGAGCACGATGACTTGAAGTGGAAGCACGATAAAGTTACAAGTTTCAATCTCGAAGGAGGAAAATTTGCAAGAAAATGGCTAAGTGTTGAGACTTAGCATAACTCAAGTAACGAAGATGAAGACCCTCAAGTGGAAGAAATCAAAGAACAACGCCAAGAAAGAAGATCGAGAACAGTGTGAACGCGTCTGGAATCTTCTAGAAGGATGATGGTGGACATTATGGCGCATTTATTACCCCACTCTCCTCTATGGCGGTTTTTAGGGCAATATTATTTAGGGCTGAGGTGGCACGATTCTGGCCACTCTATTGATTGTAACCCTAGCCGTCTTTTGGGACTTGGCTAGCTATAAAAGGGGGAGTCCCCCTCATTTGTAAGGCATTAGATTAGAAGATTAGAAAATTAGAATTAGATTAGACATTGGAGTGGTAAACATTGAGAGAGTATTAGTAGTGTAGCATTGTAGATCATTTTGCATAATTTGGAGAAGAGAGAAAGTTTTCCCTTTGAAAACTTTTGAGGAGATTGTTGTGTAACACATTTTATGATAATAGATCTTTTCATTGATGATGGAATTCGTCTTGTCATGAAATGCTAGCAAGGTTTCTTCTTCCTTTCGTATCCAAGTAGCTTAAATTCATGCAAGTAGCTTACTTTGGTGTGTGGTGTTTTATTGAGATAGCTTCGCTTTATTCCATACCACTAGCGGCTTGTTGATGATAAGTTCGCCTTGTGTGGTCAACTGGACATTACATTGAGTTTAACTTCGGTTGTGGTTTACATACTTATATGCGTCGTTCTGATGGTGTATGTATGTTAAATTATAACTTGAACATCTTTTGCTATCCCTTGAAGATTGCACCGATTTTACTGAGGCTGTCCGACGGAGGCTAGGTGAAATCTGGTTGAAGTCTATTGAAATGAAGCTCCACATATCCTGCATTTAGAATAGAACATTAACTTCTTAGGCCCTACACCCCTTTTTAATTCAGTTCATTTCCGGTTAGAATTAGGAAACCTGCGCTCACCTGCCAAATCATTTGAATCACATGAAAACCCTTAGTCAGCTGTCTGCTGTCAACCGCCAAACAATTGTGTAAGTCCCCTTGAAAATACCAGCAATATCACATCAAACCAAACTGAGCCTATTCGCACTTAAGGAACCTTGGAGTTGAAAGCATGATCTTACTCGCAATCTTAGCATGCTGAATACTTTGTTCAAGAGAGGATAGAGCGTCCGTTGGGAGACTTTATTCTGTGTTGGTGCGGTCTCAAAAACCACGTCAACAGAATTGGCGCTAGAAGGAGGGCGAACGCAAATAACAGCGACAGCATACAGTTGTGTTGAAGTAGAAAGGGTTTGAAGTACAAAAGTTCTATTGGAGAAAATTATCAGAAATCAAGATGGTGTTCTCTCAGAGTTGAACAATCAGCTACATCCTGGATCGTATCACTTTATTTTTGCCAGACAAGTTGAAGAGAATTTTGAGGTCTACGCCCAGTTCATATAAAGATTTTGTGGAGTTAGAGCTACCTACGAGATCAAGGAAGAAGAAAGAAGTTCATTCAAGCAAAGAAGTCAAGTCAAGTGAAGAATTTTTATCAAACGAAGAAGTTCAATCAAGCGAAGAAAGCGGAGAAGAAATTTCAAGTTTATTCAGAACTCCACCTAGTGCTTCGAGGTTTGCTCAGCCGAAACAAGCTCAAGCTATTGTACAACAGCCAGCCCAAGTTATTGTATATCAAAGGCGACTACCAATTCAAGCAATGGCTCAACCAGGAGGTCAACCAGGAGGTCAGCAAGGAGGTCAACCCGCTCCAAATGGTGCTACATGGTTGGTTACCAACCCATCTCCGCTAGAATTTCAAGACTACCATGAGATGCCAAAGAATCCTGAAAATTTTTGTCCTAAGTTCATTGCCAATGATGTTAACTACACGGCCGAGGATCATATCAAGATGTTTGAAGGTCACCTACGCAATAGGCAGATTGGGTATGCCGACGTGGCTTGCCGATTATTTCCATATTCTTTGGGAGAAGAGGCTCACTTTTGGTTCATTCACCTACCAGTGGGGTCTATAAGGACATGGGAGCAGATGAAGGAGGCCTTCATCGGAAAGTTTGGTATACCTGCCACCCCTGTAGAGCTATATCGTCAATTTGCAGAAGTAAGAAGACAAGACAAAGAGCCCATTCATGCATTCAACAATAGATTCCAAAAGGCCCTCAATAGGTTACGCACTCCTTATGTCATTGATGACGCCCGAGAAAGCTACTATTCAGCACTTGATCCTTTGACTGCAATGTTCGTAAGATCTCACCCCACTCCAGCAAATATAAATCAAGCTTACGCTAAAGCTGTTGAAGTAAGTCAAGGTTTAGGACAGAATATAACTGGGCCCATACTCTACACCGGCCTGGCTATGACAAACAATCAAATGCCAATGTTCAGCTCAACATGGAATCAACAAGTTCCGGCACTAAATGCGATCCCACAGCCGGCTTATCAAGTTCAAACACCATCAAGTCAGTTAGTTCTCCATCCTGGGATGCCTTTGTCCCAGACACAAGTTACACAGCCTGTTTATCTCCAAAACACAGTGCCTCCAGTGAAAATTCCAGAGGAGAAAGATGAAATAAAAGATTTGATAGAACAAGTGAAGAGGCTGTCAGCTGAGGTAACTCACCTCAAAAATCAAAATAATCAGACGCCAACTATGCAGCGAAATTATCAGGCACACCAAGGTGTTAACCGAGGATATCAAAATAATCCTCCAAGTCATCAGGATACCCATCAAGGATACAATCATGAAAACAATTATGGGTATAGAAATAACAATCAAGGATTTCAGAGGAGGTCCTGGAATACTGGGCCCAACAATGGAGGTGTCGCATCGCCATTGGACAATCCGCCACCTCCCGAAAATCGTCCTGCAAATAGAATTTATATGGCCGAAACTGCCTCGTCAGGATGGTGTAGGTTACATAACACGAACCAGCACTCTGAACTTCAGTGCCACGAATTCCAAGTTGTGGCTGGTATTCTCAAAGGTGAAACAAGAAATGCAGAGGCCACAGAAAACCCTCCAGTTACAGGATATGAATTAGTCCCAGCACCCAGATATGATCAGGCATTGATAATAGAAGATTGCAATTTCCCGCCTGAGTTTCAGAGTTACATGCCCCCACCAGTCAATCAACAATTTCCATCATCTTCAGCAAACGCTCCCGTGGGGATGCCAGAGTTTCAAATACCGTCAGAAGTTCATGCCACATATGCTTCACCAGAAGAGTCTCTTTATAGAGATGGTTATGTTTTTCCGTCTCTCAACAACAGCGTCTTGGTGGAAGGAAGAGGAGAGGTACAAGCTTTTCAAACTACTAGAGGTGAAGCTCCTAAAGTGTATCAGAGGAATTATCATCAGAAAGAGCCACTGACATCATCAATACCTCCAAATAATTTTACAACTCCGCCACATCCCAACGCGAGCAATAATCCAGGTTTACCAAGAGATTCTCCAAAGTACAGGCGGCAGAATGTAACGCAAGGCGGAGGAGGACAACAAGTTATTCAACAGCCAATTCATCAAGCTGAGCAGAGACAAAAGGAAAGTCTTCCTAGAGAGGACGTGAAAAGACTTGGCTCTTATGTGTTAGAAGAATTCAAAAGGATGAAGGTTAGTCTTCCTCTACATGAGTTAATGAAGATTTCAGAAGTCAGAGATACAATCCTGAAAAGTGTGTATGAAACGCCTGTTGTGAAGGATACTTCCCGAGAAATATCTAGGAATCCTCCTGTGAACACACAGTCTCGTCCTGTGCAGAGTACAAATATGGTAGAGGAAGTGCCTCACGCTCCATTTGACACTTGGGAAGCTCCACAACAGCCTCAAAACTTCGTAGGTATGGTACAAGGTTCTTCAAACGCTCCTGAAAAGTCATGGATTGAAGATAAAAAGAAACGGTTCAATATTCCTGCGGAGCAGAAGCAAAAACAAGAGCGAACACAGAATCTAAAGGAGGTTACCCAAGAAAATCAAGCTTCAGTAGACAAAAAGGATGAAAAGAAGAATACTTCAGTAGAAGAAAAGAGGAAGCCAGTGGTATTTTATCAGGGGAGGGGTGAGCCAGCCCCGTTTCTGGTCTCAGTTAGAATTTTTGGAAAGTTACTACACAATTGTCTGATTGATTCCGGTGCATCAAGTAATGTCATGCCTTTGAAGGTATGTCAGGCGTTGGGTATAATTCCGCTCCAGACCAACAAGAAGGTGACTCAGCTGGATAAGACTGAAGTTCCAGTTGTAGGGGAATTAAATGGTATTCATATGCAACTAGCGGCGGACCCCAGAATTCAGAGTCGCATCGACATATCAGTTGTCGATATACCAGATGGTTATGGCATGCTATTAAGCAGAGATTGGTCTAGAAAATTGAATGGATACATTGCGACTGACTTCTCCCACATGTGGTTGCCTTGGAAGGGAGTTCCAAATCAAATAAAAATTGAAAGTACACTGCGGCTCAAATTGATGATCACAGAGTGTGGCAAAAACAGTGATATCTTGTTTGTGGAAACTGATTTGGGTTCATATAGACCCGTTAAGAAAGAAGTCCTCACGTTGCAAAGCTCGGAGGGGGAGGAGTTTTCAGAAGATACGCCTGCCTTCACCGGAGTGTTGATCGAAAACGATTTAAGTAGGAATAAGAATGAAGGGATGTTTGGAGATTCTGCAAAGCAAGAGATAGAAAATACCTCCATCGAAGATTTATCAAGTAGAATGCACGAGGCTTCCCATTCAGAGAACATAGGTGCCATGGGTAAAACTTCCTCCGAGCAAGCCCCGGAGGAAGAATACGAAGAAGTCAATTGGGGAGAAGACCAGATTCAAACAAGGCTATCGCAGTCGACGCACTTGGAGGCGAAAAGGAATGAAGCTTTGGAAAGTTTGGCTAAACATCAAAGGGTTATGAACGGATGGATCGACAAATCATGGTTGGACCCTGGTCAAGTTCCTGAGATCCTGGGAGATGATGCATTTAAGTTACGAACAAGAACAAGAGGGGATATCTCGTTGCCAGATGATGGGAGATTCCTCAAGCATTATTTCCAACCCTAGGTTCTCTCCGAGAGCCTACTTTGTAACATAATTAGATTAGGTTTGCTTTCCCGTTTGATTTCCCGTTGCTTTCGGTTTGTTCCGTTTTGGTTTTGGTTTGTTGCCCTTTGGGTTTTTGGTTTGGCGTTCCCGTCCCTTGAGTTGTCCGCTCAAGTGGTTTTGGTTTGGAATGGGCAAGGATTTAGGGTTTTCCCATTGCGATGGGGGTGATGATGTTTTAACTTTCTCAACATGGTTTCTTTCCGCTGGAATTTGCATAAATTTTTGAAAAGGACTAAGGTTGTTTTCCTCTTGTTATCATCCAGCTAGCGATTGAACTCGTCTCGGGAGGTTAACCCGTTGTTGTATCTTAACACACGAGTCTAAAGGCCTTTAAAATCTTACCTATCCCCATTCTGAGTCATTTTGGTTTCTTGGGAAAGGTCTCAGCAGGTGAAAATCTTGCATCTTGCTTCAGCGCCACTACAATTCTCAAACCCATTGGAGGCTTCATTGCCTGCCAGCCAATTGAGGAATTGATGGAAATCAAAAGAAAGAAAAGAGAATGTGCTTAAAAGAAATATCTGAAAAACAAAAAATGAGAAGTGAAAAATAAAAGAAATATTGGTTTTGGGAACATATGAGTAACTCCATCGGGGCTATGGACGCCCGGCCGGCAGTGGAGCAATATTCGTGAGAATTGTAGCGACAACCTCGTCGGGGCTATGGACGCCTGACTGGCAGCGAGGCAATGTCCAGGATGCTTTTGAAGTCAAGATATTTATATAACCTGTTACGGCCGATTCCAGAAGTCGATATGGTTTAGAGATGGAACGAATGCACACAATAACAAGGTTTTAGATGAAAGTGTTCTGATCCAATATCGGATTCTTCTCCCCTTTTGAGTAAGTGTCCTTTCTGTATGATGGTTTGAGGAAGACTAATCTGAGTTCAATTCTTAAAGTGTTTTTCAACACTTTCGCGTGGGGATGCCAGATGTTGTGACCTTTTTCACACATCGCCCCATTCAGATGGGGACCCCTAATTTTTGCTCCATTCTCGTCTTTTTGGCTTTGGTTCTTTTCTCTCTCTCTCTGTCTGTCTCTTGTCTATGGTCTGCCTTCCAGGGACGTTCCCGTCTTTGAACTTGAACAAGTGAAATTTGGCCAAGTCTGAAATTAGGGTTTGAGTCTTTCCAGCCAATTTGAAGTCAAACGAGGTGAATAACTTGAAATTTGAGCTTAACGTTCTTGTCAGTGTGCTTCCAGCAGGCTCTCAGCAAAAATTTATCAGATTCCGAGGTACTTACTATTTTTAGTAAGTGTGAGATTACAGGCGATTCGTCAACATTCTTGAGATTCCGACAGTCACACCACATTCAGAGTATATCAGGCTGCTCGCGTGCAAAATTTGAGCAAAAACCGACGACTTACTATTTTTAGCAGTCCGGCTTCCGAGCCAATTCGGTGGAATCTGAGTTTTTTCTTTGCATATGCGGATATTCATATTACAGGTTTTAGGGCAACCGATGGTATAACATGCAAAGCGAGATGACCGCACTTCGAGTTAAGCTTTAGAGGCTATTTTTAGGGTTGCATGTAGGGTTTCTTTTGCATGTCAATTGATTCGATGGAACAAGGAAGCTTCCACTGATGGTGCTGACATACAAGCGAGGATTCCACTCGATGAGGAACTTGCTTTTATAGCGGGTGTGTCGGCGGTAGCCACCCGGTGATTGATTCGAACGTCGTGCCGCGAAAGCGAAAAGCAAGCGAGATCTTTTTGATAAAACACAATGCAACTAGGGTTTCGGCCAGACCTAAAATAGGCATCAAAGTCAAAATCTTCATCCGGTGTAAACCAACTGCGGTCCAGCGTCCTTGAGCTATCTGGCGGCATTTCAAAGTCGATGGAGCACTTACTGGCCCATAGTAAGTCAGTTAAAACATGCTAAAATAGTAAATTAGTATGTCGATTAATGCGGCGGCAAAAGTCCGCGTGGTGAGGCGTCTCATTAAAATTTTAACTCAATGCGGGCATAGAATTTCTCCCGAAACATGGGGATTTACTATTTATAGTAAATACAGGAAACATACTAAAAATAGCGGGGAGTGACTAAAGTGGCGATGTTAGCCGAGGTTGATAGGGTTATAGGGGATATACGTTCAAAATTTCAAGTTGATCAATCTTAGTGCAAAAATGAGAGTTTACTATAAATAGCGGGGTATGAAATTTGCTTAGCTTGATGAAAAAGTTCTAAGTCTGGAACTTCAATCCTGCAGCTATGGCAAAATGCGCCCAGCTAGTGAGGAGGCATGAAAATTTTCTAAGAGTCAAGCTCGTCCTTCCCCCTAGGCAAAATGCGCCCAGCTCAAGGCCTCATGTTGCAAAATTTTCTAAGTATAAATTTTCATCCTCCTCCACTAGTAAAATGCGCCCACTCACAAGAAAGTCAAGGGAAAGTCAAAAGTCTCATCCTTCAGCATAGGCTAAATGCGCCCACATGCTAGCAAGAAGCATAAAAAAATTCTAAGGCAAACTCGTCCTCCTCCTATGGTGAAATGCGCCCAAAAGCAAATGGGTCAAAAGAAAGTCAACGAATTTCATCCTCCTGCCATGCTAAAATGCGCCCAACTTGAAGAAGGAAGGTTGATGGCAAAATTTTCTAAGTCTGGAGTTCATCCTCCACCAACCTCTAAATGCGCCATCCTTCATGCAAGTTCAAATGCGCCCAGCAAGCAACAGGGTCAAGAGGTCAACAAAACTCGTCCTCCACTATAGGCAAAATGCGCCCAAAAGAGGGCATGTGAAGACAAAACGTGGGAGATGAAGGGTCACTCCAAGGCGTTTGAAATGTTTTGTCCTCCTCCACATCAAAAATGCGCTCAAGGTAGGAAAGAGTCAACAAAGTCAAACATTGTTATCCTTCATCCACATAGAAATGCGCCCAAGCTAGCTCAAGTGAGGACAAAAATGGAAGTTGAAAAGTCACATAAGGCGTTGGAGAAAGTTTCATCCTCTTGACATGCTCAAATGTGCCCACATTGAAGTGTAAAAGGTGAGTGGAGGTGGTAAATAAGGTGAAAAATATTGCCAAGGCGTGGTCAATGCTTGGTAAATACTAGGCGTTATCCTCCTTCATCCACAAAATGCGCCTAAAGTTGAGAGTGTTTGAAGATTTTTGCTAGGCATGGTGAAAAGTGATGAATATTGGGCGTTATTTTTAAATTTTCCCTCCAAGAGCTACAAGCGCCTGAGGTGATAAGTGTGTTAGGCGTTGAAAATGCAAAGTGTTGAAAA
Organism: Sequoia sempervirens; assembly: GCA_007258455.2. NCBI lineage: Eukaryota > Viridiplantae > Streptophyta > Pinopsida > Cupressales > Cupressaceae > Sequoia > Sequoia sempervirens. The sequence goes on from VDFB02329666.1 coordinate 121,885, forward strand.
TATTTTCCTAAGTGTGGAGTGAAATGCAAGTGGCAAGTAAAGATAAAATGTGCCAGGCACCTCTAATGAAAAATTTTCTAAGTGAAGTTGATATTTTCACAGGCAAAATTGATCGAGTTGGATATAAAATTTTCTAAGGGAAAACTTTCAAAGTGATTTAAAAATTTTCTAAGGCAAAATATTACAACTTCCCTTGGGAAAAGCCTGGTTTGATGAAGTGAGTAAAATCTTTTTCACGAGGCGATGCAATTTTTTTGTGAAGTGGAGTGAATGCACCCATTCTCTGAGGTTAATAAAAATTTTTCCAAGTCAGGAGCAAAATTCGGAGGATCAAGAAGCGAGAATAAATTTGATGAAAGAATATTTTCTAAGGTTCAAAATTCAAGAAAATTAATTAGACAGGTTAGTTGGGTACCCGTTGGCCGTTAAGGAGAAGAGAATTTTCTTACGGGTATAAGTGCCGATGAGAGTTGATTTTAAAGGTCTTCTGACATGCGAGGATTAGAGATGAAGATTTTAAGTGGGCACCAGGTTGATGAATTTCCTAAGGGAAATTTGAAAATTTTCTAAGGCAAAAATGAAGAAAATGTGTTTTCAAGGTAAGATCCTCCAGACGATGAATTTGAAAGAAGCTGCCTAGGTGAATTTGCTTCAATCCTTCGTGAAGATAGTTTACTTGAGCCAGAAATGAATAAAATCGAGGTTATCAGAGCTCCAGCAGGTGAAATGAATTTCTTGAAGATGCAGTTGAAGATGATACGCCCTTGAAGAGGATGGATTGAAAAATTGGCTAAGGCACGAAGAATTTGAACGCGAAGTTGGCTAGGACAAACGATGAGCCCTTGATGATCAAAGCATGAAAATCAGGTAAGTGAGTTAAGTTTATATCATGAAGTATTCTAATACCCCTCTCCTTGCTTGTTTTGCAGGAGAAATGTTGAGGCCAGAGCACGATAACTTGAAGTGGAAGCACGATAAAGTTACAAGTTTCAATCTCGAAGGAGGAAAATTTGCAAGAAAATGGCTAAGTGTTGAGACTTAGCATAACTCAAGTAACGAAGATGAAGACCCTCAAGTGGAAGAAATCAAAGAACAACGCCAAGAAAGAAGATCGAGAACAGTGTGAACGCGTCTACAAATGGAATCTTCTAGAAGGATGATGGTGGACATTATGGCGCATTTATTACCCCCACTCTCCTCATGCCGTAGGTTTTAGGGCAATATTATTTAGAATTTGGTATGGCACGGTCAGCCACTCTATTGATTAACCTAGCCGTCTTTGGGACTGGCTAGCTATAAAAGGGAGTCCCCTCATTTGTAAAAGGCATTAAATTAGAAGATTAGAAAATTAGAATTAGATTAGACATTTGGAGTGGTAGACATTGAAAGAGTATTAGTGAGTGTAGCATTGTAAGATCATTTTGCATAATTTGGAGAGAAAGATTTCCCTTTGAAAACTTTTGAGGGGAGATTGTTGTGTAACACATTTTATGATAATAGATCTTTTCATTGATGATGGAATTCGTCTTGTCATGAAATGCTAGCAAGGTCAGCTTCTTCCTTTTCGTATCAAAGTAGCTTAAATTCAGCCACAGTAGCTTATTTTTGGTGTGTGGCGTTTATTGAGATAGCCGCTTTATTCCATACCACTAAGCGGCTTGTTGATGATAAATTCGCCTTGTGTAGTCAATTGGACATTACATTGATTTAACTTAGTTTGTGGTTTACATACTTATATGCGTCGTTCTGATGGTGTATGTATGTTAAATTATAACTTGAACATCTTTTGCTATCCCTTGAAGATTGCACCGATTTTACTAAGGCTGTCCGACGGAGGCTAGGTGAAATCTGGTTGAAGTCTATTGAAATGAAGCTCCACATATCCTGCATTTAGAATAGAACATTAACTTCTTATGCCCTACACCCCTTTTTAATTCAGTTCATTTCCGGTTAGAATTAGGAAACTTGCGCTCACCTGCCAAATCATTTGAATCACATGAAAACCCTTAGTCAGCTGTCTGCTGTCAACCGCCGAACAATTGTGTAAGTCCCCTTGAAAATACCAGCAATATCACATCAAACCAAACTGAGCCTATTCGCACTTAAGGAACCTTGGAGTTGAAAGCTTATGATCTTACGCAATCTTAGCATGCTGAATACTTTGTTCAAGAGAGGATAGAGCGTCCGTTGGGAGACTTTATTCTGTGTTGGTGCGGTCTCAAAAACCACGTCAACACCTCCTATACAGAGAACAAATCTGATCCAAAGAAGGCTGATAATGCTGATCAAAAGAAAAAATTTGCAGCCCCTTTAGATCGTGAAACAATGAATGATCTACGTAGAAGGAAGCTTTGTTTTTACTATAAGGGCCCATATGACTTCAATCATGACTGTCCCCTCAAGCCTAAAGGGCAAAATAGGCACATGGAATGGTATTATGAGGGAGAAACGTTGACTGATTTTTCTGATCAGCAAGCTGCTATCTATGACACGGATGAAGAAAAATCAGAAAATGAGGCAGAGGTTGAGGTAGAGAGTGAGCTATAGGAGGCTCATATGTCCAGCATGCAGAGAGAGGGATCTTTCAGGTTCCATGGGATCTTAGCAAGTCAAAGAGTCATATCTCTTTTGGACATAGGTGCAACCCACAATTTTATTGATTCACGGTTAGTGGAAAAAAGGGGAATTCAAACTCAACAGTTTGAAGGCATTCGAGTGAAGGTTGCAGATGGATACACTCTCAACTGCGAGAGGATGATTCATGATTTGCCTATGAAACTCAACAATTTTGAGTTTAAGGCAGATTTTTATGTTGTGAACATGGGAGGAACATATATAGTTCACGGCATGAAGTGGCTTCATGCGATAGGAGAGTTCACACTTAATTTGCACGACATGGAGATGAAATTCAGAGTTGATGGCACGAATCATGTTCTTAAAGCCATCAAGGACAGCAATGTAAAAGAAATTTCACTACGGAGAATGGAACGTTTGATTTGACACGACATGGTAGATTGGGCAGCTGAGTGCAAGCTAATGCCTTCATAGTTGGAGCAGCAAGCTTCTTCTTACCATCCAGATGTACAAGAACTCCAAATCAAACATGCAAAGGTTTTCAGTGCTATTCCACTAGGTAGACCTCCTAATAGAGGTATTGAGCATATCATAGAGCTGGACGAGGGCACGAAACCGATCATGATCACTCCTTACCGGCACCCCAAATGTCTAAAAGATGAGATTTAAAAAACTATTAAGAAACTTTTAGCTATGGGGCACATCAGGCCGTTTAAGTCACCCTTTGCTTCATCAGTTATTTTCGTGAAGAAAAAGGATGGTACACTCAGAATGTGTATTGACTACAGGATGCTCAACAGGAAGACTATAAAGAACAGGTATCCTATTCC